>JAEIHY010008659.1:0-13174 GCA_018904565.1 Drosophila tsacasi | reverse complement strand
TCTTTCTTTGGAGAAAAAAAAAACAAAACTGAACCATAACACCACACCGCCTCTCAGGATATAGACTCCGACTAGACTATACATATCCCGCATATACATTTCGATCTTCTTTCTGTCTGAGAGTTTTTTGTGGGGTTACATTTTGTGGATTCCTTCTGGGTTAGTTACTCGGAATTACTGGCATTACTCTGGTTAATGTTAGTTTTTATTTCGCTAAGCTATTAGGTGGAGAATCGGAAACTCATGTAAGTAGTTTTTCACTTGAAACGTACGATTATATTCTGGGACAGGATGATGAATGAATGTGTTTATGGGGTGTTTGTGGTGTGTTTGTGGTGTTTTTATGGGGTGTTTGTGGAGTGTACTTATGGTGTGTTGTGTATGGGTTTTGGTGTGCAGACGAGGGCCAGTTTTGGTTGAAACATTTCACTTTGAGGGCTAAAGAAAAACACCTTTATAAGCTTGAAAAATAAACTTTTTAAATTTATCATTTTAAAATGATCTTTTTTTTTGTTGCCTGGTTATTTACAAAGTTTTTGTAATAAAACAATAAATAATGTCAATTATTTAAAATTTAAACTGTTTAAACTTTTGCCAAGTTAATTTTCCCTTATTTTAACGCGTTAAATAAATATTTGCAGAGTTTCTGGTATAATTTCATGATTTTTTTACTTCTTATTTATATTTGCTTGGTGACCGTGAAACATTAATTTCGTATTTCCCACTGGCCCTGGCCATATACAGCTCTAAAACGCAGTTTGTTTTATTTAAATTTTTTGTTGTTGTGGTCTAAACTTATCGGTGTACCGTTATTGTGTGGTTAGCACAAAAATACCTATCAAGATTTTCTGGTATTCTTTTTTTTATATAATCAATTTTCTTTTTTTTTAGTTTTTTTTTTCTTGTTATTTGAAAATAAATTACAAGGGGGGGCATTCAGATTCGAGAGGGATAAAATATACTCCTTAAGAGTTTTTCGCCTGCCTTAACTTCAACTCCTTAACTCATCTTTATCGCGATCATCGCGCAGAATCTTAAATAAATATAAAGCACAAAGTGTTGACTTTCCAGTTGGTTTTTTCGACTTCTAGTTGATAAGTTAGATGGTATATATATGCCTTTGAAAGCATATATACACATAATTATAATGTATATATATATATAAGTAAAGTTAATCCTCTTGAAGATGTGGGGAGAAGTGTGTAGGGGGTTTAGCATCTTCAATCTTAAATAAATTCCCAAACATCATTCCTGCGATGATGTTTGCTCTTCTTGTTCATTTTGTTTTTTATAGTATATATTTTTGGTATGTCGCGGTGCTCTCCTCTTTGTTTATGTTTTTGGTTTGATTACTCGAACCCTCGATCCTAACGTCGATCTTAGGCATAAAACTCCGTTTTTCCTTGCGTCTTATAGGCCTCTTCCTCGATTTTGTACATGTCCATAAGCTAGTTTTTTGAAGCGTTGAAGGTGACAGCGGCGGGCGCGCAGCGTGATAAACAAAATACAAAACATAGTTGTGTTTTTTTTTTTTGTTTTTTTGCCAAAAGTAAACAAATTTTGTGTGTTTGTGAAATGGTTATGGTAGTGTTTGTGTGTGTTGGAAAGAGAGAAATAGAGAGAGAGAGAAAGAGCAAGAGAAAAGAGAATTTTCGTTTAGTTTTTCTTAGTAACTTTTTATGGCATTTCTTTTTGAAAATATTTTTTTGTTTAAGGTTAGGGCGGGCGACACAGCAAACGATAAATGACAAGGCGTTATATTTGGGTGGGGGCGTGGCAAATCGGTTTGTTAGACAGCGAAGGGGGGTGAAAGAGAGAGACAGATACAAAGTACACAGAGACAGACAGAGAGAGAGAGAGAGAGTTCGATAGTTGAGCTGCGAGCTTGGTTTCTCTAGTTTAAACAGAAGTCGAGCCAAGATCTTAACTATGCATATAGTATATAGTATAGTACATATAACACATAGGGCAGGAAAAATGACATAGAGGATCGGGTATCCATATCAAAGTGGCAAAGAGGCTGGGAGACACAGTGCACACATAAAACGTAAGCACAGAAAAGCAAATAAACATTGAAATGATGATTATCAGTGTGGAAATTCAAGTTTAAATATATAAATTTATAAATAAATAATTATTGTATATTTTACACAAGTTAGTTTAGTTAAAATCAATTCAACAGCAAATTCCACACTGAACATGAAGGGAAATTAAAAATCGGGCGGCAGGGAGTCATGAATGAACATGTACCAATAAATTCATATATATATATATATCAATATATAATACATATATAAGGAAGTAGTAGTAGATAATTACATCTTAGCAGTTAGTGTGAAAGATTAGCAGCTACTTGACTGATCGATTACTTTCAGGTTAGTACGGATGGGTAACGGTTCGGTTAGGTTGGGTTTATCGCTTGAGAACGGTTATTTGGTTATTTGTTATCGGTTATCGGTATATGTTATCGAAATATGCATTCCCAGTCGATAGTCCCTCGCTTTCGCTCTCACTCCCTCTCTCTCTCTCTCTCTCTCTCTCGGTCTGTCACTATGTTTCAATCGCTTGGGAAATGCATTTCTTCAATTTTTAAATTCAATTGTTTGTTTGTTTGCATTCATTTCTTTCAGTTTCAGTTATCGGTTGTCAGTTATAGATTATCAGTTTATCGTTTATCATTTATATCGGGGTTTTATCGGTTTTATCGTTTACGCTTTATCGCCCTCTAGCTCTCTATACAGGTGTGGCTGTTGTCTAAAGTACAGTCTCAATACTGGTTATAGTGTCGGTCTGCGGCCGAGTTTCGTTCAGTACCTTTTGCACATCGGTACTGAATTCCTCGATCTGCTTTGAGTGCGCCAGCTTTAGCTTCTCCATGGCGCGTCCCTGCTTAACGCCGATTTGCTATAAAAAAATATATTATTTAATTTATTCATTAATTATCAAGTATTAAGAGATCCTCAAGCGACGGACGCACCTTCTTCTCCTCCATGAAGCGCTTCACATTGTTCTGACGCTTCTCGCGCAGACGCCGATCCTTCTCGTTCTTGGTCTTCAGGGTCTTGTCGTTCTGCACTTCCTTGGCGGTGTCCGCCGAGGTCTTGGCCTGCTTGGCATTCAGATCCTTGACGTCCCTGCATCAGAAAAGATACGATTTTAATCATTTTTCTTGACACTTAGTTTAGATTTCTCCCCCACCTGGCATGACGATCCTCAAGCTGCTTGATCTGCGCCGCCTGCACGGTCAGCATGAGCGCCTTCATGGCATCCTGCGAGTCCTGGACATGCTGGCGGAGCATATCCCACTCCTCCTTGCGGTGGCGGGCAATCATGTCGGTCCACTGCTTGGTCTGATCATTGATGGCATTCTTGATGTTGGCATCGTTCCTTATATCGTCCTTGCTCTTGCCCTTTATCAGCTTATCGATGGCCGCATTCTGGGTCTTCTGCACCGAGGTGCGCTCCTTGGCATGCTTCTTGCGCAGAGTGTCCAGCTCCTTGATCTGCTTCTTGCCCACCTTTTGGAAGCCCTTCTCCTGCCGCAACGACTCCAGGGTGACCGGCTCAAAAACCAGCGGCGGCTCCTTTTTCTCCTCCTCCTTGGCCTTGCCGGCATCCCGAGCGGCTCCACCGCTCTGCTCCTCAATGCCCAACGCCTTCATCTGTTCGTTTTGCTGCTTGGCAGCGCCCGCAAATCCTCGCGGATCCGACAGCATGGCCATGAAGTCCTCGAAGCCATCGGGCACATAGATCTTCAGCTCGATGTTCACGAACAGCATGGGCAGGGACATGGGGAAATTGGCCTCGGTACGCAGCGAGACATGCCGATAGCCCGCTTGCAGGCCATCCAGCGGCAGGATCCGCTGGCCAATCATCTTGCCGCTCTCCTCATAGACGCCGAACCGCAGCACGGCCAGATCCGGCAGCACCACCTTGCGGAACACGAAGGCGTCCTCGTTGTACACCGGATTCAGTCCGTTGTTGGGCACCAGTCGCGTGCGAAACTCCTTCTTCACCGTGTCGGAGGGCAGACCGAACATGTCAACCTCCACGTAGGTGCCCACCTTCTTGTCCGACAAAAACTGGCCGGCTATCACCTTCACGGAGCACTGGGCGGCAATTACACCGTCCACGGGTGCATCGGCGAACGGATCGAAGTCCTTGTCCGCCCGCCGCATAAAGTCCGGCTTCAGCAGGTAGCCGCAGCCGCCGTTGTACTCGAATTTGCCCTGATTGAGCTGCATGGGCAGATCGGAGGACTGGAAGTTCAGGGAGACCATCTGGCAGCCGGCGTTCCAGAACACCTGCGGCATGTAGTTCGAGGAGTCCGCCCGCGTGCCCTTCGGATAGATGCGCGACATCTGGCGCTTGTTGTAATTGACGAATTCGATGGAGCTCTGCTTCAGATAGTTCATGCCCGCCGATTCCGCAAACGAGGACATGTTGTGGGCAATGTTCTTCTCTGTGGAGAGAGAGAGAGCAAAGGTTAAATCTCTTAAAGGAACTCCTTTCACAGCATAGAGAGAGTATCCTTACCAATTGCCTTGTCAAAGCCCTGGAACTTAATGGGCTGCGCATAATTGACCATGGATGAGAGCCACGGATGGACATTGGTGGTGGAGCCACTGTAATTGGCAGCAGCGGCCTCAGCCTCGGCACCACCACCGCCCTCGGCGGCACCCTCAGCGGCAGCCGCAGCCTCGGGTGCGGGAGCAGGAGCAGCTGCTGCCTCTGGCGGCTTGCCGGCACTCGCATCCTCCTCGGGATCATCGTCCGTCTTCAGCTCACCCTTCAGCCACAACTCCAGCTCGACCTTCTCCACCTCCGGCTTCATGCGCTTGTTCTTGATGAGGATCTTGCGCTTCAGCTTGCACGGCGGCGGCAATGGTAGTCCGGGATCCAGCTAGGGGGAGGAAAAGGGAAAAGTTAATGGGTGTATTTGTAATATTTTCCTAGGTGGACATTTACCGGATGATCCGAAAGCGGCTCCTTCAGCAGCAGGTCGCCGAAGAAGTCATCACAGTATTTGGCCAGCTTGTATTGCTGGGCGCGGTTGCAGTGGTTCTCAAAGGACAGAATCACCGGGTACTCCGAGGATACAAAGGCGCAGTCCGCAATCGCTTGGATGCAGTCCTGTGAGTAATAAAATTATTAAGTTGTTAATTAGTAAGCAAGGTATTTAATTAAAGAAATATATATAGATTACTGATAAAAGGTATTTTGGTTACTTAATTCATTTTAAACTGCCTGGATGCCTGGGTTATCCTGGTAATTGTTTATACAAATTAATTTTGAAAAGGTTTTTCCTTTATTGAATAATTTTCCAGCTGCATAATAGCCTGGTATGTCCTGGTAATTAAAGTTAACGTGCTGAACATTAGCCTCTAATTTCTATTTAATGGGTTCAGGCACCAAAAAATATATTCCCAAATGGCCAGTAAACTTTATATTCACACCACTGATTGTTTCTTTATGCATTTTTCAATTAAGATTGTTAACTTTACATGTATAAAATCATATTCTAAAGTTTTTAAGAGTTAATTAATAAACAGATTATTTCTCGTTGCATTTGTCAATAGAGATTGTTAACCTGACATGTAATTAACTAATAAAATATATATTTTAATTCAACTACAACAATCATTAGTGGTTTAAAAATAGGTTTAGCTGCAGTTTTTATGGGAATAATACAAGTATAAAGGTAATTAAATATTATCACATATTTAAAGCTTTGATAATTAACTAAACATTTTATAATAATAATAATAATAACAAATAATATTCCTTGCTTCGGGATTTAATTACAAATATTTCAGTTAGGCTCCAATAATTAATTTATAACATTTTAGTTTCAAATTCCTTCAATTTTTCTTATTTAACAATATGTAATTTTCATTTTTACAGATTCCCCCAAGCTTTCTCCATACAATACACCCACCTTAAAGAGAATTTCAGTGCAGTAGGCATGACCGTGGGTAACAATGGGCTCCTCATCCTCGCCCTTGCCATTCCAGCAGTCCAGCTCCACACAGCGACAGCCGGCCAGGAGGGTCTGGCGGTACATTTCCACGGAGCTCTTGCCACCGATCTGGCGGCCGGACAAGTAGGTGTTATGGGAGCTATTGATGTAGTAGTGGGCCAAAGGCTGATCCATCTCCATGTAGAAGTCCAGGCGGTCGAGGAATACAGGAGCATTCTCATCGGACATCAGGTAGCGCTTGAAGCCGTCCAA
This sequence comes from Drosophila tsacasi, assembly GCA_018904565.1. Classification (NCBI taxonomy): domain Eukaryota; kingdom Metazoa; phylum Arthropoda; class Insecta; order Diptera; family Drosophilidae; genus Drosophila; species Drosophila tsacasi. The sequence continues at coordinate 6,942 of JAEIHY010008659.1, read as the reverse complement.
TGAGAGTTGAACTATCGGAATAATATTTAATATAAATTAGTAAGGTAATTATTATACGATTTATTATTTGGAAAATTAATGTTGTAATATGTACGTACCGCTCTTTTTCTTCTCCTCATCCAGCTCGTAGTCGTTGATGATCTCCGTGCAGCGCTTCTCCTCGTAGAGCGGAAAAAGGATCTCATTCATGCGTGGATCACGCTGCTTGTCATTCATAAACTGGATGAACTGCTCCAGACTGATGAAATCCTGCTTGCCCTTGGTGCTGAGTGCATGTATTCATTTTAATTTTAATTTTAATCAAATAAAATATATTTGTAAAGTAGAATTATACTCACATAGATGTGAACAACTCCTCGATGTCATTGCGGGGACAGACCTTGTGGTACAGGGCATAGAATTTGTCAAAGGTAAACTGCTCCTTGGTCATTGTGGCGTTCTTGTCATCTGGCAGGCCAGCATCCTTGATGCAAGTGTATACCAGCTTTTCCGTTTTGCCGGAGGCAAAGGTCTTGGCCAGCGTTTTAACCGGAATTTTGCCGCTTTTTTCCACGCAGTAACTCAATCGCATCCAACTAGGAGTATTTTTTTTTTTTGTTTTACAAGAGAAGAGCAGGGTCAGGGTCAGTAATTACGTTTAATTTGTTTTTTCTACGAAGTTCTGTGAGGGTATTCTCTTGAAAGAGGGGGAGTTTTGGGTGGTAATGCAATTCAAATGGCAATGACAAGCAATAACAAGAACAGGCATGTATACAAATGTCTTAAAATAATTTAAAATCGAATAATATAAGTCACATACCTGATTTATGTGGAAAGAGTGCTATAAACTACTTGTGTAATTGTTAAATACATTGAAAATATGTTAAAATCAATAATGAAAGACAACATAAAGAGTAATATGCGTAACGCATGAGCAATAAATTGAAAATAATAAAAATATATTAATTTAAATAATAATAAAAGAATATGAAGAGTACGATGTCATTTTTTCCTTCTGAAATTTGCACTAATAACTTAATTTCACACATATTTTAGGCCATTACGCATTTTATTCTTTAAAAAATCGTCGATTTATATTATAAAATATATTACATTTAAATGGTTTTCAAAAATAAAATTTATTAATGGTTTTCTTTGATAAAAAAAAATTAAAATAAAAATTAAAATTAGGGACACTCGAAAGAAATTATATTAAACATTATTATTAATTATTATTATGCCCTTGCATGGCATTAATAATTTTAAAATACTTATTTTTTCCATTTTCCACATTTTTAAATTATTTGAAAAATTTTAATTATCATTATTAATTTTTTAATGAGTCCTTTCCCATTTCCACTTTTTTACATGTTTTAAAAATGATTAATGATATACAATAAATTATTATTAGTTTTAAAATAACTTCTTATCCATATTCCAAATTTTTTAATGATTTAAAAAAAAAGTTGTACATTATTAATTTTCTCATTTTTCACCTTTGTCCCCATTTAAATTGCAAAAATATCCTGCTAGCCATGAAAATTGATTGAAAAATAAACACTATTTACGTGCAGCCTCCCCCCGAGCCACATCCTAATGCCCGTTTGGTGGACTAAGCTGATGGTCGGTCGGTAATCCAATTCAATATTGATTAGCAATCAAGTGCACGCCGATCCATTAGGCAGATGATTAACGAGCCGAACTCATAACTAATTGAATCCACAGAGAGAGAGAGAGAGAGAGGGATACCCAGTCTATATCCTGGCTGCTCCTGGGACAAATCCCACACTTTTTGGCCGCTTGAGTTCCGGGTCAAGTAATTGCAACCCCGCCGTTGAATGACGCATAAATAATGCAATCAGAAACAAATTGCAAACTAGGACGACGACTAATTTACAATACAAACATGCAACATGCCCCACCTGGTGTGTGCCACGCCTACTACACTATACTACTATATTCCTGGCACTCCTCCCTCCACTCTGTCTCCCCTTGCTTCTTCTGCCGCCTCCTGCCCCATTTGGCCAAGGTGTTGCCACCATCAGTGGTTAACACGGTGGTTCGTTGAATGCACTTTGCAACTTTTCAACGCCGTAGCCCCTAGAGCACCATCAAAAATGGGTCACTGAGAGAAAATATTAACAAAAAACTATTCAAAATTTTTTAAATACCGCAAGAAACTATTCAAAAATTATGTACAAAATATATAAAATATAATATTTTTTCAAAGAAATGAACTCAAATACTTTTTAAATTATATTTTCTCACTCTTTCTTCGCTCCAGTGTGGCGGTGTGCAGGGGTGTGTGATATCCACCCAGGACCTGGAACACAGAGTTCACCGCAGGCAAACGCATATCCAATGAACCACAGTTCAGTTACCGCCTTTCATCTACTCCCTCCCACCCCCCGGACTCGGAGGCACCTTTAGGAACCCTGGTCATCAGCAGACATTTGCCCATTGAATGCATTCGTTTCGAGGCAAACTTTTGGACGATTTAACCCAATTTTCAATGACCAGGTCAGGGAATTTATACCCGTTTTGAGGCAACGCCCACAACACTTGTGAAAAGCGGAAAGCCCAAAGCAAATTTAGCTTTAAGCTAAATGTAGGCCACATTTCTTTGGGTAGGGTTTGTGGGGGAAAACTTTTTTTAAGCTTATCAAAAAAGTATCAATTGGTATTAGACTTTGATAAATATTAGCACAAAATTACTAACAAAAATAATTATGATAACAAAACCCATTTAAATCTAAGTTAAATAATGATATTTGTTAAGTTTAAGTTAACTACAATTTTATGTAACAGAAATTCTTGACCTAATGTCCTTCTAAATGACTTTAATACCTTGTTAGTGTTCTGACATTCCATCTATAACCCCTTAGGAATTCATATTGCCCCCTCAAAACCCGGTGGGAAAAAGAACAGCAGCCCAACCCAGAAGTTCGTCGTCACCCACACTCACTTTCCCCCCTTGACAGCCAGGAAATGCAAATAATATGAATTTATTTTGAGCTAAAAGCGGACCATGGACAAGGACTGTGAGGACTAGAAAGTCGAGTCTTTGGCCAGGGATCAAATTGCAGGCCGTGGAGTTCCCGGAATTGCGTAATCGCCAATCAGGAAATTAATAACAAACCAGAATGCGAATAATTGACCCGAAACTCGAAACAGAAAATGTGGCGGAATGTAAACGGATGGTATTTCAGGGGGAAGAAAAGGAAGTGCAGCAGCAAACAATGGTTTCCTTCCAAGTAGTGGAAAACCTTGCATTTCCCCCAAAGCGAAATTCAATATAGTTAACAGGTCTTAAATTAAAAGCTAACTTTGGGGGATTTTATTAATTAATTAATTTGAAGAAGTATTTACTTACCTTATAATAAGCACCGAACTTTGTCTACATACTAAGCATTTTAAGCTGGCTTTTATAGTTAAAGAGGCTATGACACTCTTAGTTTTTTAGGTAAAAAAATGATTGTATAATTGCTACACTAAACAAATTTAATTGGTTAAGACAAAAGTTCTTGCCTCTGTGATTAAAGCATAATGTTTTCTTTTAAAGTGTTTTATCTTTCAACCAAGATTTCCATTGTCTAACAATATTTATGATGTCTTTCAGCTTATTCTCAATATACTCCTCAGTGTCATAAAGGCATAATTAATTAATTTACAAGTTTTGTATGATTTTCAATACTTTGATTGATGCAATATTATTATTTTATATATTTTTAAATTTATTTCCATCATTTTACATTTATAGAGACGACCGACTATCAGCAAAATCTCCAATTATCTCTCAGTGTCATAACTGCATATTTTTATTACTAATAAAATTACATGTTTATTAAGGTTTTCAAGCTTAAAATGTTTAAAACTAAAAATTCAATAACACGTTTAGTTAATTATTTTATTTTTCTAGCATTATTTAGCGTGTCTTTCTCATATTACATGTAAACTACTACACAAACTGGCTTTCTGCTTTCTATATCTTTTGCCCAATTAAAGGTGTCTGATTCTGAACTAATTTTCGGTGGGGTCCTTTTTTCTGGCAAGGACTCGTACTTACTGCTTCATCAGATTGGTGCGAGGACACACATTCGTGGCACGATTGTTATGCGTGATTTGACGCAACATCTTTTGCCAGCTCTGTGCGAGCGAGCGAGCGAGATGGTTATGTACAGTTAGACAGAGACAGAGACAGTGGTAGAGATGGAGAGAGAAGAGGCAACAATAACAAAATAACGAAGAGAAGAAGAAGAAACGGCATGCAGAACACAGAGAGAAAGAAGAGAGAACGGAACGGAACAATCGATGCAATTATGTACACACAGTGTAATCGAGTGAGGTGCAGCAAGTGGAATTAATGCGGCAAGGGAAATGGGAGAGAGGCAACAGGGAACAAGGGACTCGGGGACAGGACCGACACTGGTCACAGGACGCAGGACAAAGGGCTGAGGATGAGGCAGTGCAGAGGACAAGTTGTGACATGAACGGGGTGGAAACACGCCCACTTACTGTTTCCGCAGACACATCATGGGGCAGATATTGTTCGCTTTGACATTATGCGTTATTTTTCGTATGCCATCTAGCCAGATCTAAAAGAAGAGGGATATATACGGTAGGAGAATCGGTTGTATGCGTGTGTATGCGAGAGCCTTTTCTATATTTATTTTTTTTTTTAGTGTATGCCTAGGGTTGGACCTTGCTTATAGTGTTTATAATAATATTATTAAATTAAATATTTATGAAAAGGTAACTTAAGGAGATTATCTTTTTTTACAGTAATAATAATTAAATTAATAATTTAGATATATGTAGAAAAATATAAATAATATTCCAAGTTCAGGAGTTTCAAAACCCTAAAAGAAAAAATTGGTTTTCTGAGTTCAGCAAGATTTTTAAGTAGGAAAATATTGCCAATTTCTGTAATAAAAAAATAATTTTTAAATATAAAACAAACAATTAAGTAGGGTACTAATGGAATTATACAGCATAAGTCCAGTAAGTACCATTATTTTATATATTTTTTGTAATGTTACCCTATGAAAACATGTCGTATGAGTGATATTTACTATATGTACAACCATCACTCATACGCAGGGTTGACCAACATAAAAAGGTGTAACTTTTAAAACAATGGTCCATCCTTATAGAAATATCTCAGACTCGATTTATGCAAGGAAATGATGACTAAGGATAATGAGTCACATTCCTCCTCCGATCACTGCTTTCTCCACTCCTCTGGTTACTCAAGTCATAGTAAAGCCTTGAACTTACCTTGGCTGTTGCCGCATCTGGACAAATAACATGGTGATATGTTATATTGATATAGTCCGTGTTCGAACAGATCGTCAGGGACCGCTTATCCAGTTCGGGTATATTGGTTCCGTTCTTTTTGGTCACCTTATCGAGTATCTTTGGATCCTGTAAGAGCAGAATATATATATATTTAGATGGTAATTACTAAGACTGCAATTTGCAACGCCATCGGGAGTCGCAATCCGGAGAATCTGTATCAGTATCAGCTTGGGGGAAACATTAATCTCCCGTCGCATCATTAATCAAGCGGAGGGGGTCGGCGCTCGAAAAAACATTGTACAGAACATTTATCAACATTTGTGCAGCATTCTCGAATTCAAGGATATTAAAATCCTATATATACACATATAATATAATATTAATATATTTACATTCTAGTTTCCCTGTTCTTGTTGGTGGCCTTCACTAACAATTAAATGCTGTGTACTTTTGCCTTTTTAGATCATACATGCAATTTTATTCTAAATTATCTGCGTTTTGAAAATCCCTTAAAATTCCGCCTAAAAGCAGGCTGGGAAAAATGTACACTTCATATTTTTGGCGCCATTTTCAGAGAGTCAAAGAGTGCCATTTTCCTGCTCTCTCTTTTATCGCCTTAAACAACTTAAATGCTCTTTCACAGTCCTTCCACTTAAACTGTGAATTTCTTAAGGGAAATTGAATTATGCAGAGGCCCCGCCAAGGGGATTTCTTTCCTCACCTCGCCGGGATACAGGACGAACACACCCACACCACTAACAACACCAGGAGAAACGTCAATAGCTCAATCAGTTCGAGTGCAATTTGCGAGGACAAGGAGAGCGGCGACAGGAGCAGGAACTGTAGCATACTTTCGAGTGCTAAATAAAGTCGCTTTGAAGCGGCAAATAAAGTGAAAGCAAATGTTATAAAAGTTTTGTTCGCCTTATTCCTTCCCCCCATTTTATTTCATTTCGTTTCATTTCATGTTTCTCCTTTTTTTTTTTATTTCGCCAGTGTTTGCTTTCTTCTGGCACTTTTTTTTCGTGCATTATTGAAAAGCGAGAGAGAAAGCCAGCACGAAAAGTCGGTGGGAAGGCAGCGATAACAAAAAAAAAAAAAAAGTAAGAGAAGAAAAACTGCAACCAAGCTCAAATTTTTCGTTTTCAATATTTCTTTTCGGTTTTTATTTATTTTCAGGCAGCCGCCACTTTTCTTTTCCTGCGGTTTCCCTTTCACCCCCCTGCCAAACGAGGCAACTTTTAATGGTTCATTGTGCAAGTCTTTTGGGGCATGCGTCCTGCCTGCTCCGCTTTTCTTCGGCCGTGAGACTGTGTGTGTGTTTGTATATGTCGCCGCTCACTGATTTAATATTGATGACCAAACATTTCAAGTGATGGCAGAGCACTAAACGCACACAAACGCCACACAAGATGCGACACACTGAGTTATACGGGCAGAGTCCCTTTTCCTTTCAAGAAGAGAAATAAATAAGAAAACCTGACAAAAATTTAAATAATATAATTAAATTGTCAAATATTTTAAGCTTTTAATAAACCTTTTTCACTTAACCGACAGGTAATTTTAATTATTAAAATAAAAATATATGGGCACTAAAAAATAAGGAAAAAATATATGGTAGAGGAGAAATAAAGAAATTTAGAAGGTTATACAACCCACGTAACT
>JAEIHY010008656.1:0-13485 GCA_018904565.1 Drosophila tsacasi | reverse complement strand
CAGTCAGGTCAGATGCAGCAGGGTCAGCCTCGGTATCAATCCCCGCCAAAGGCTTGGCATGCCGCAGATTGCCATACTGAAGCGGATGGAACGGCATGATCTGGTCAGGCTTGGGCAATTCAGCCCGCGACCAGCCGCCGCCTAGCGCCCGCACAAGCTGCACACGCGCATCGACCGCGCGTGTCTGGACCTGCACCAGCGCAATACGGGCCTGCAAGGCTGCAACCTGCGCCACAACAACATCCAAATAGTTGGTCAGGCCGCCGGTATAGAGCGCCATGGTCATGCTTTGTGTGCGCAAGGCTGCGTCAACTGCACTGCTTTGCTGCGAGGCTTCTGTTTTTAAACGGGTGGTGCGGGTCAGATTGTCCTCGACCTCCTGAAACGCATCCAGCACCGTTCCACGATACAAATCTTCTTCCTGCCGATACTGGGACCAGTTGCGCTGCAACTCAGCACGCCGCAAACCGCCCTGAAACAGTGGCATCAGAGCCTGTACCCCAAACTGGTACATGGAGTTTGAGAGCGATGCGAGGTCAAACCCGTTATCCATGAAGCCCGTCATGGCGTTGAACGTAACGTGCGGATAAAACGCAGCACGCGACACGCCAATGGCTCGGTTAGCCTGCGCCATACGACGTTCTGCTGCCGCAATATCGGGCCTGCGCTCCAGCAGCGTTGTTGGCAGCGCCACGGGTGGCTGGGCGTCAGCAAAGTTCAGATGAGTGGTGGGCGCAATGTGAAAGGAAGCTGGCGCCTGATTGACCAGAACGGCTATGGCATGCTCCATCACCTCGCGCTGGGTTTCAATCTCCGTTTCCTGCGCCTGCGTGGTATAAAGCTGCGCTTCGGCGCGCGAGACATCCATACCGGGCGCAATAGCACCCGCCAGCCGCATTTTGGTTACCTGCACGGCTGTCTGATAATAGCGGATTGAATCCTTATACACTGCCGCCTGTGCGTCCAGACCACGCAACAGCACATAGTCGCTGGCCAGTTCAGCCTGAAGACTAAGACGAGCCACGGCATATTCGGCTGCGGCTTCCTGCGTGCGCTGCTTGGTCATGCGCACTTTATTGCGAATGGCAGACCAGAAATCAGGCTCCCACGAGGCCGTTGCTGAGTATTGCTCGGATGACATATACATCGGCCCCTGCGAGCCTGCACCGCGCCACAGCCGATGCTGCGAGCCTTTATATTTATTGCCCGACGCCGCCCCATTCAGTTGGGGATAGAGGTGTGACTTGGCCTCCATAGCGACGTCACGCGCCTGCATGAAGGCTTCAGCCTGTGCCTGCAAATCCGGATTCAGGCGCATGGCCTGATCTTCCAGTCTGTTCAGCTCTGGGTCACCCAGCATGGTCCACCAGTCAGAGCGGATGGCGGCGTCATTCGGGTTTGCAGAACGCAATACGCCGGTCTGGCTCCAGCTTTCCGGCAGCTTTAGCGGCGTTGGTTTATAACGGGGTGCCATATCGCACCCCGACAGCATGGTTGCCAGAGACAAGCCCAGCAGAAACCCACCCTGCCTGATTTTGCGGGAGGAGACGCCCCGGATCATTGACGCCCTCCGGCCTCTGGACCCGGGCGATCATCTTCCGGCATGGCGCGCGTGTCGTTCTTGCTGGCGTCGTCCTGTGCTTCTGGCTTGGGGGTAGGCTTTTTGGGCGGGACATTGTAGCCGGGGGTGCCCTTCACAATACGAACTTCCTGCCCATCCAGCAGCCCGGCAGATGGGTTGTTAATCACCCGGTCAGTTTTCTTCACACCACGCAAAATCTGGAGTGTTGTACCCAGATTGGTCCCCACCGTCACGTTCACCAGATGCACATGATTGGTGTCATCCACCAGTGCAACCTGTGTGCCTTCCGCACGGAAAACCAGCGCGCCTTCTGGCAGAATAAGCATGTCTGGATCACCCGGAGCCCGGAAATGCGCGGTGGCATACGAATTCGGCCAGAGCTCACCCGATTTATTGTCCAGTGTCAGTTCTGTTGTCACGGTTCGCGTGGACGCATTGAACGCTGTCGCAGTGGCCAGAAACTTGGCCTTGAACGTGCGGTCCGGATATTGCGGGATGCTGAGATCAGCCTCCAGGCGGGGCGAAATGATATCCGCATAATCCTGCGGCACGGCCACGAACACACGCATGGCGTGTACGTCAGCTACGCTGAACAGTTCCGTCGCGTTGCCATGGGCGTCAACGTCGCCACGGCCTGCGTTCACATAGTCGCCTACGTCTGCAAAACGGGATGTCACCACCCCATCAAACGGTGCGACAATTTTCTTGAAGCCTTCAAGGGCAGCAAACCGCTCAACATCGTGCTCGGCCGCTTCCACCTGCGCTTTCTGCGCCTCGGCGTTTGCAGCCTGAACATCGACCTCCTGCTGCGACACAGCCTGTGTGCCTTGCAGCGCCTTCCAGCGTTTGGCGGTAATCTGTGCCAGTTTATAACGCGCCTGCGCCACGTTCAGATTGGCTTTGGCCGCGGCATACTGCGCATCCAGTCCCGGCGTATCAATTTCAGCCAGAACATCGCCCGTTTTGACGACGGCCCCAAAGTCTTTGTACCACATTTTCACGTAGCCAGAGACCTGCGCGTAAATAGGGGCCTGATACCAGGCGGCAATGTTGGCAGGCAGCGAAAGCTTGCGTTCGGTCGGGCCCGGTTGCGGGTAAATGACCTGAACCGCAGGAATCGCATCCTTCGCGGTTTCCTGTGCCAGGTTCATGTAGTGCGAATGACGCTCCACAATCCCCACAACCGCAAGGATAACGGCAACCCCACCCACAACAGCAATCCCCAGCTTGCGACGGGATGAGGAAGGCACGTTCTGGCTGTCATGACGCTCAGTGTGATCATGACCGCCTTCGTTCTGCGCGCTCATGCGCTTTCTCCCTCTTCAGTCGTAACCGGCTTTTTCCGATTATGCAGCATTGCGAACACGCAGGGCACGAACAGCAGCGTTGCCACCGTTGCCACCAGCAGACCGCCCATAACGGCCTTACCCAGCGGTGCGTTTTGTGAATTACTCAAGGACATCGGCAACATACCGATAATCATGGCAGAGGCCGTCATCAGCACCGGGCGAATACGTTCAAACCCGGCTTCAATGGCGGCCAGTATGGCATCGCCATGCTCTTCCAAGCGCTCCCGCGCGAAGGAGACCACGAGGATGGCGTTTGCCGTTGCTGTTCCCATGCACATGATGGCCCCTGTCAACGCCGGCACAGACAATGTTGTGTGCGTCAGGAACAGGCTCCAGGAAATACCAGCCAATGCACCGGGCAGAGCCGTAATGATAATGAACGGATCAAGCCAGGACTGAAAATTAACAACAATCAGCAGGTAAACCAGCAGCACGGACATAGCGAGACCACCGAGCAACTGCACGTAGGCACTGTTCATGGTCACAGCCTGCCCACGCACATCCATGGTTGAGCCGCGGGGCAGATCGGCCCGCAACTCATCCACAATGCGGCTGACTTCACGGGAGACCGTGCCAAGGTCAATGCCTTCGTTCGATGCGTAAATATCAAACACCGGCATGATGTTATAGTGCGCGACCTCGCCGGGGGTGCCAGTCTGCTCAATATGGCTCAGACCACCCAGAATCTGTGGGTTCTGACCGGATGGGTTCCCGTCCCCTTTATCAATGGGGGTGATTTCCAGATCGTTCAGGGTTTGCAGGAAGGTTGCTGGCGTCTGGATATCAATCAGATGCGACACGCCCGTTTTTGTATCCAGCCAGTAAACCTGCCCTACCTGAGAACTACCAGATAGAGACACCAGTGCGTTATTAGCGACGTCTGATTCCGTAATCCCTGTTCCCAGCGCATAGGTTCTACGCGCATTAACGCGCAGCGTTGGCGTGGTCATGGGCTGCTGCACGGAAATATCGGTCAGGCCCGTAACATGCCGCAACCGTTCGGCCAGCCGGTTTGCAAAGCGGAAGTTGTCAGCCAGATTACGCCCAACCACCTGCACATCGATAGGGGACGGCAAGCCGAAGTTCAGAATCTTAGCGGTCAGGTCGCCCGGCAGGAAGGAGATCTGGGTGCCGGGGAACTTTTCTTTCAGGTTACGCCGCAGCTTCTTGCGGTAGTCCGCCACGGGTGAGTTCGGATCTTTCAGCGAGACCGTCAGATCGCAATCCTGCGTGCCAACGGTTGGGGTCGGGATAAAAGCCTGATTGAGCGGACTGAACGGCAAGCCACAGTTGTCAACAATACTTTCAACCTGCCCCGGCAGGGTGCGCTCAATTTCATCGTTCACCAACTGCGAAATCTTGCCCGATTCAGACAGCTTGGTACCCAGCGGTGCCCGCATATGAATGGCCATGGTGTCGGAGTTGATTTCCGGGAAGAAATCCTGCCCGACGAAGAACAGCAGTCCCAGCGACCCGATGGAGCACAGCACAAACACGGGCACAAACGTGGTACGGATGGACACAAGATGCTTCAGCAGATCCTGATACCCATGCCGGAACTGCTCAAACCGGCGCTCAAACCCTTTCTGGAACCGGCCAAAAATGGTCTTCGGCTGTTGTGGCCCATGGGCATGCGCCGCAACCTGTGCGGCCAGCATGTATTTCGCCATGGTCGGCACCAGTGTCCGGGACAGAATGAAGGAGGCAAGCATGGCGAAAATAATGGCTTCCGCCATGGGCATGAACAGCCAGCCTGCAACCCCGGTCAACTGGAACAGCGGCATCCACACAATACAAATGCAGAGCGTGGAGACAAAAGTCGGGATAACAATCTGGTTGGCCGCATCAATAATCGCGGTTTCCAGATCCTTATCCATCTCAAGGTGAGCATCGATATTTTCGATCATCACCGTGGCGTCATCCACCAGAATACCAACGGCCAGCGCAAGACCACCAAGCGTCATGACGTTAATGGTCTGACCAACCCAGCCAAGCCCGATAATGGAGCACAGCATAGCCAGCGGGATGGATGTGGCGATAATAACCGTTGAACGCCATGAACCAAGGAACAGCAGTACCACAAGGCCGGTCAGACAAGCTGCGGTGAACATTTCACGCAGCACGTCCTCCACTGATTCCTTCACGAAGGTGGAGGCATCATTCAGCACCTTGATGCTAACCCCCGGCGGCAGGGTCTGGGTAATGCCGGGCAGCAGCTTTTTCACGCCTGCCACAACATCCAACGTAGAGGCATCGCCACTTTTCATCACGACAATCAGCACGCCCTGCTGGCCTTTGACCAGCACAAGGTTGGTCTGCGGTGGCCCACCCTGATGCACCCACGCAACGTCTTGCAGGCGCACCACGGCCCCGCCCACCTGTTTGATGGGCAGCATGTTCAATTCATCAAGGGTGCGAGGGGACGCGTTGGTCTGCACCATCCAGTCAAACGTGCCGATCCGCTGGTCACCTGCTGGCAGCACAATGTTCTGACTGTTCAAAGCCTTTGACACATCGACCGGAGACATCTTGTGCGCCAGCAACTTGATGGGATCGAGATCAACCATCACGTTACCCGGCTGACCGCCATATGGATTAGGAATGGCCGCCCCCGCAACCGATACCAGCGCCGGGCGGATCAGGTTGGAGGACATATCATAAATCTGGGACGCCGTCATGGACGTAGACGACACCTGCAACGTGATAACCGGCACTGAGGACGCATTATAGGTCAGAACCAACGGGGGGGTGGAACCCGTTGGCATCTGCTTGATCACGGTCTGCGAAACCGAGGTAATCTGCGTCTGTGCAACTGCCGTATCCGTTCCGGGCTGGAAGAAGATTTTTACAATCCCGCGCCCGTAGTAAGACTGACTTTCAATGTGTTCGATATTATTAACCGTCGCCGTTAAAGCGCGTTCGTAATAATAAACCACACGCCCCGACATATCTTCCGGCATCAGGCCGGTATAGGTCCAGACAACCGCCACAACCGGAATTTTGATACTGGGGAAGACGTCTGTGGGTGTCGTGAACACTCCCCTGATGCCAAACACCAGAATGAGAATGGAAAGAACCACAAACGTATATGGCTTTTTGAGCGCCGTAACGACAATCTCATTCATGCGCAGTACCTCCGGTAACCACGCACAAACGGGTGCATCCAGATGAATCAGTCATAATCTATCTGAGATACAGATATCCCCCTTACACGCCAATAAAAATGCTTTTAATTAGACAGAGTATCCGTCTTTGTCATTGAAATGTAATGCGAAAACAGGTGCCGCGTCCGTCAGGTCCTTCCTCTACCGCAACGGATGCCTCATGTAAGTGGGCTATTGCCGATACCAGGCTAAGCCCCAGCCCGTTACCTGGTACGTGCCTGCTTTTGTCTGACCGATAGAAACGCGACAGAACAGCCTCACGCTCCTCCCGCGCTATGCCAATACCGGTATCAGCCACTGTCAGCACCGCCCCACCCGCCGGACGGCGCAACACGGCAACAGTGACCTGACCGCCCTCCGGCGTGAATTTGATGGCGTTATCAACAAGATTGGCTAGCAGTTCGATCAACAGATGCCGGTCTCCGTCAATCGTAACGGCTGATGAGCCACGCTGGGTCAGCAGATGAATGCCTTCTGTTTCGGCAATGGGTTCGTATAGATCCACAACGTCAGCAACCAGTTCTCCCAGATCGAGCACAGCGAAGCCTGCCCGCCTGCGGCTGCTTTCAATTTCGGCTATACGAAGAAGTGCTGTGATAATGGCAAGGCATTGGTCGAGATCATCCACCGCACGGGCAACAGCCCCCTCCAGAGCCTCTTGCTGGCTGCCGGTTGAGAGTGCCCGCTCCAGTTTTGCTCGGACACGAGAGAGCGGTGTGCGCAGATCATGGGCGATATCGTTCCCGACTTCACGCATACCGTCCATCAGGCGTTCCAGCCGATCAAGCATGCGATTCACACTTCCTGCCAGACGCTCCAGATCATCCCGCTCCTTACCGGCGGGCAAGCGTTCGTGAATATCGCCAGCCATGATCAGGTCTATTGCTTCGTGCATGTCTTTCACACGTGACAGAGCACGATGGCTGAGCACCATCCCCAACAGCAACGCAAACAGAAGCGTGGGCACTGCAGCCAGCACGGTGGCGTGCCGCAACATCAGTTTCTGCTCTGCCAGCAGATGGAAGCTACGCCCCAGCACCAAAATATTGCCGTCCGTCAGCGTAACGGCCAGCAACCGCATAGGGTAAGGTGCCCCTTCTTCGGGGTAGATTTCTATATTGTGGGGTTTTCCGTCAGCCTTCAGGCCACGGGGCCATGACCGGAGGTCCCCGGTAATAACGGCATGGCCAGAATCAAACAAACCGGCGCTGCTGATCACCAGCCGCATATCATCGGTCGCACGTTTACGAATAACGTATTCCAGATGCTCCGGGGTCATTTCAGACAGAAGCCGGGCTTCGCCCCGCAGCAATTCGGTCGAGCGGTGAGATTCCACCGCCTCCATCTGCGTGTACACCAAGGCAAACTGCATCACCATGACGCCTGCCATGGCGGCAACAGCCATCAGTGTCAGGCGGAAGGCGGCAGTGCGGAAAAGTTCAGTCAGGAACACGTAGCAGGAACCCGGTACCGCGAATGCTCCTGATCAGCGGTTCTTCACCGGGGGCATCAACCTTGCGGCGCAATTTGCCAATATGCACATCCACCAGATTGGTGCGCGGAATGAAGCGATACTGCCACACATCTTCCAGCAGCATGGAGCGCGTCAGCACCTGATCCGGCCGGCGCATCAGATATTCCAGCAACCTGAATTCACGCGGCAGCAATTCTATTTCACGCCCGTCGCGCCACACCCGACGCTCAATCAGGTCCATCTCCAGCGGCCCGACGCGCAGCCGAGTGTTACGGGTATCGTCCGGACGCCGCATCAGGGCTTCGACACGGGCCAACAGTTCTTCCATTGCAAAGGGCTTGCTGAGGTAGTCATCCCCACCCGCTTTCAGCCCTGTGACACGGTCATCAACCGCTGACAAAGCTGAAAGAACCAGAACGGGTGTGCGAATACCCCGCTGACGCATGGTTTCAATAACTGTCAGACCATCCATTCCGGGCAGAAGGCGGTCAACCACCATCACATCGACCCCGCCAGCCAGCGCAGCCGCAAGCCCGGCATCGCCCGTTGCGCGATGCTGGACGTCAAACCCATGGCCGCTGAGTTCGGCGACGATTTCTTCTGCAATCGTACTGTCATCTTCAATCAGAAGAACGGCACCGCGTGGCAGAGTATCATGCCCCGTATCGTGCCCAGCGTGTGCTGTTTCCAGTGCTGTTTCGTCTGTCATGTCTCTTCTGATGCTGCCTTCTGGTGTGTCATGCCAGTAAATTCCATTTCAGAATGCGGCATGTTGGCCTGAAACGGTGTCTGCCGGTCATGCTGCGTGAGGGAAGCATGATCAACCTGAGGCTGGTCAGCCAGACTTTCCTCTGGCCCATCAAGCTCTTTCAGACGGCGGCTGACAACCCGCGTACGCCGACGGGCTTCCTCTATAGAAGAGGACATGGCCTGCGCATTGCGTGACAGCTTTTCAAGCACACCATCCATTTTGATCATCTCCTGTCGGGTAGAACCCAACAGGCGGGCGATGGTTTCGGTCCGGTCTTCCAGCGCCAGCGTCACATACCCCAGATGCACAGTCCGCAACATGGCAGGCATGAGGGCTGGCCCCATGATCATGACACGGCAGGTACGGCTGATTTCATCAAACAGACCGGGAATACGGGCCGCTTCCGCATACAGACCATCCGTTGGCAGATACAGCACGGCAAATTCAACCGTTTTGGGAGGCTGAATATATTTCGCAGCAATTTTTCGGGCTTCGAGCCTGACGGTATTTTCTAATGCCTTTCTGGCCGCTTTTTCGCCAGCGGCATCGCCTTCCTCCGCTGCGTTTAGCAGGCGTTCATAAGCTTCCGTCGGAAATTTGCTATCCACGGGCAAGACAGGAGGCGTTGCGGCCCGCACAGGCATTCGTATGGCGAACTCCACCACGTCATTCCCCGGCCCCAGACGGACGTTGGACTGATAAGCGCCCTCGGGCAGCACATCGTCCAGAATGGCCTTCAACTGCGCCTCACCCCATCCACCACGGGTTTTGACGTTGCTGAACAAGCGCTTGAGGTCGCTGATCTGGGCCGTCATGGCCCGCACTTCCCCCATTGCTTTCTGCATCGCGCTAAATTGCTCAAGCACACGCTGGAAGGAGGTCTGCATCTGGCGTTCAACCGCTTCATGCAGTTGTTCCGTCACTGCGGTGCGGATGGCCCCAAGCTGACGTGCCGACGTTTCCGCCATTTCGCGCAAGGCTTCGGCCTGTGCCGCACGGGCTTCAGCCTGCTCGCGCCCCATGCTGCCTGCAATCTGGCCCAACCGTTCAGCCATTTCAGCGCGCATCTGCTCAATGCGCCCCACCATACCGCGCTCCATCTCGGCAAGACTGCCTCTTTGATGGGCGGTTTCTGAGCGCGCGGTCGCTGCCTCCCGCTCCATCAGCACATACAGTCGCGCCAGTAGGTCACTGTCTGCACTCTCTTTTTGGGCTGGACGCAGCAGGCGCGTGATCACACCACCGAGTACCAGGCACACCACCGCAACGCCAAGCAGAAGCAATGCATTATCCATGGGCTGTTTTCCTTAGCTTCTGCTTAAAAAAGAGGCTTGCATGCAACAGTTGAACACCCATCACTTTCCATTATCACGACAATGCAATGACACCGTGTAAAAATAGGTGTTAAGCTTTTTACCGCGCAGATAACGTCTTTATAAGAATAACGAACAAAACAGGAAACCTTCCGCGTGTCCCTGCCTAGCCCGACCCATTCCTCGTCCCGTCATAAATCCTTGTATCTTCAGGTTATTGTTGCCGTTGTTACAGGCGTTTTGGTTGGCTATTTCTTCCCCAATATCGGTGCGTCCCTCCGCCCCCTGGGCGATGGTTTTGTCAAACTGATCAAGATGGTCATTGCCCCGGTCATTTTCTTGACAGTGTGCACCGGCATTGCAGGCATGGCCGACCTGAAACAGACAGGGCGTGTAGCCGGTAAGGCCATGACCTATTTTCTGTTCTTCTCTACTCTTGCGCTGATTTTGGGCATGATTGTCGCCAATGTGGTGCGGCCAGGTGCGGGTCTGCACATCAAGCGGGAATCTTTGGATTCAGGGGCTGTTGCATCCTTTGTGACAGAAGCCCATTCGCATTCGTTCACCGAATTCCTTATGCGCATCATCCCGTCCACAACGGCGGGAGCCTTCACATCGGGTGAGATTTTGCAGGTGCTGCTGGTGGCCATTCTGTTTGGCATCAGTCTGGCACAAATGGGCACTGCCGGGGAAAAAGTCCTCGACTTGTTCCGTAGCCTTACGTCGCTGGTGTTTGGCGTGGTACGGCTGGTTATGTATGCAGCCCCGATCGGCGCATTCGGTGCCATGGCCTTTACTGTTGGTAAGTTTGGGGTGGCGTCTATCGGCCACCTGTTTGAACTGGTGCTTGCCTTCTACGTCACGGCCATTCTGTTTGTCTGTGTCATTCTGGGCACCATCACGCGCCTGATGGGCTTCAGCATTCTGCGACTACTCAGCTACCTGAAGGAAGAACTCCTGATCGTTCTGGGCACAAGTTCTTCTGAATCTGCCCTGCCCGGCCTGATCACCAAACTTGAAAATGCAGGCTGTCCACAAGGTGTGGTGGGGCTGGTTGTTCCTATGGGCTACTCCTTCAATCTGGATGGCACCAATATCTATATGACGTTGGCCGCCCTGTTCATTGCGCAGGCAACTGACGTGCATCTTAGCCTGGGTGAACAGGTTGCCCTGTTGCTGGTAGCGATGGTGAGTTCAAAAGGGGCAGCCGGTGTCACCGGCGCAGGCTTTATTACGCTTGCGGCAACGCTTTCCGTTGTGCCGAGCGTTCCGGTAGCTGGCATGGCGCTTATTCTGGGTATTGACCGCTTCATGTCTGAATGCCGTTCACTGACCAATCTGGTTGGGAATGCTGTAGCCGCCATTGTTGTCTCGCGCTGGGAAAACTCGCTTGATACCGTTCAGCTTCATGCGGCGCTTGATAAAAAAACGTCGGTAGAAAGCTGAGCCTTCACATAAAAATCATCCCTGAAACTTCTGCGCCAGAAGCCGCTTAAGCATTCAAAATAACAGGAGAACCGGAATGACCACGGCGCAGCGTCTTCGTGGTATTCTGGCAGGATCTGCCGGAAACCTGCTGGAATATTATGACTGGTATGTTTACTCGTCTTTTACCATCTATTTCGCGCATGCTTTTTTTCCCCGTGGCAATGAAACCGCAGAACTTCTGAACGCTGCTGCCATTTTTGCTGTTGGCTTTTTCATGCGCCCCATTGGCGGGTGGCTTCTTGGCGCTGCCGCAGACCGTTATGGCCGCCGCGCCGCACTAACCATTTCCGTTACCGCCATGTGTCTGGGGTCTCTGGCCATTGCGGTCTGCCCGACCTATTCGCAAATTGGATTACTGGCACCTGCCGTGCTGCTGTTAGCCCGTCTTGTGCAAGGGCTAAGTCTGGGCGGCGAATATGGGGCCTCTGCCACCTATCTGGCTGAAATGTCAGACCCGCATAATCGTGGTTTCTGGTCAGGGTTTCTATACGTCACACTGGTGATGGGGCAGTTGCTGGCACTGGTGATCCTGTTGCTGATGCAATATGTCTTCCTGACCCCACAGCAGATTGAGTCATGGGGCTGGCGTGTGCCCTTCCTGCTGGGCGCGCTGGGGGCCGTGCTGATTTTTTGGCTCCGTCGACAGATGCAGGAAAGCGAACGCTTTGAACGCAGCCACGAAAAACATGAAAAAGGCGGTCTGGCCGTTCTGCTTCAGCACAAACGCTCGGTTCTGACCGTTTGCGGCATGACACTGGGTGGCACCGTGGTGTTCTACACCTACACCATTTATATGCAGAAATACCTTGCTAACACGCTGGGTTTTCCCAAAGACACCGCAACACTGGTGTCTTCGGCTTCTCTGCTGGCTTTTGCCCTGATGCAGCCTGCATTTGGTGCGTTGTCTGACCGCATTGGACGCAAGCCACTGCTGCTATATTTTGGGGTTCTGGCATCTTTGGGCACAGTGCCTTTGCTGACCATGCTGTCAGGTGTCAGTTCCCCATGGGCCGCATTTGGGTTGATAACCGGGGCACTGTTTATTGCCTCGGGTTACACTTCCATTAACGCCATTGTGAAAGCAGAACTATTCCCCACGCAGGTGCGGGCGCTGGGGGTCGCATTGCCCTATGCCGTCACCGTCTCGATTTTCGGCGGCACGACCGAATATATTGCGCTGTGGTGCCGTCAAGCCGGGCACGATATCTGGTTTGCCTATTATGTTTCGGCTTGTGCGGCTGTCACCCTGATTACGGTTCTAACCCTGCGTAAAACCGATAAAATCAGTGAAGAAAACAACGTATCCGCCCAATAAAACATTACGATTATTTTAGGAAAAGGCCAAAAAGGCCCACAATGGGCCTTGAAATTGCCATGAGCAGGTTCGTTACTTGAAGTCATAGAAGCGGGGTGCTTCGACACTCCCTTCCTGTTTTAAGGAGGCATGTATCATGCGCCGTATGACTAAACTTCTTCTTGCTCTGCCTATTATCGCTGGTACGGCGCTGGCAACTGTTCCAGCAGCTGAAGCACACCCCGGCCCCCACTGGGGTGGTGGGCCGCATTGGGGTGGCCCGCCCGGACCGCGCGGCGGTTACTGGGGCGGTGGGCCACGCCACTGGCATAGAGGCGGTAATGGTGGTGCCATAGCGGGTGCCCTGATTGGCGGCCTGGCTGTTGGGGCTCTGGCAGGTGCCGCCGTGGGCGGTTACGCAGCCCCGCCCCCTGTCGCTTATGCGCCGCCACCCCCGCCCCCGCCGCCGGTTTATGCGGTTCCAGCGGTACCAGTCGCCCCGGTACCGGGTTATTACTATAGCGCACCTGGAGCCTATTATTCTGGCTGGTAACTTGCGCTGATCAGTCTGATTAGCGTCACAAAAGGCAAACCCCGCTTCACGGCGGGGTTTGTTTTATTGGTGTTATAGTTTCTGGGCGGCTTCAAGCACGGCCTCAACATGCCCCGGCACTTTGACCTTATGCCAGATACGGGCAATCTTGCCGTCAGCGCCTACCAGAAAGGTTGTGCGGTCAATGCCCATATAGGTTTTACCGTAAAGCGATTTTTGACCCCACACACCGTACGCCTCCGTCACGGCACCGGTATCGTCAGAGGCAAGCGGAAAAGTCAGATCATATTTATCAGCAAAGGCATCCAGCTTTTTAACCGGGTCACGGGAAACGCCGATAACGGTTAACCCGGCCCCTTCAAACTGTTTCAATGACTCATTAAATCCGCAGGCTTCCTTGGTGCAGCCGGGTGTATCTGCCTTCGGGTAGAAATACAGAACGAAAGGCTTTCCCTTCAGATCAGCCAGACTGACATGACGGTCCCGACTGGCGGGCATTGAAAAATCCGGGGCGACA
>JAEIHY010008651.1:0-16519 GCA_018904565.1 Drosophila tsacasi | reverse complement strand
CCTTGTGAAATATTAATGCGCCGGCATATAAATAAAATAAGTAGTAATTGTGGCTAGTGGAGGCTCCACTCAGCCGTTCTGGAGGGGAATGCCAGAGCTATCCGCTATCCGCTCTCGGGGCCCTGTCGTCCACTGGTCTTTGCACAAAAAGTTATGAAAATTGCATTTTAATCTGAAAACGAATTGTTTATTATTTCGCTGAGGTTTAAATTTGTTGAAATAATTGCATTGAGCGGGTGGTGGCGCCAGCGGGACGGTGGAGCCGAGTGGATTTCGGAGTAGTGGCGAATTGAGAGGAAACAGCAATGGAAACGGCAACAATCGGAGGCAGCCAGGACGAACGAGAACGATGGCCACAGGAATACACAACAATGCCATATATGAGCATACATATACACACTGACACACACATGCAGAACAATTGCCGGGCAGGAGTAGCAGCGGGAGTGGGAACGGGAACAGGAGCAGTGGCAGGATCCTGGTGCAGTCCCAGGGACTTGCCCCGGCATCGGCGAACAAAGAACAGGGCAAAATTGTGCATGTAATCAGTTTCAAGTGTGTGCTGCAAGAGGGTTATTCGAGAAAGCCATTCCGTTGCCCCCAAACTCCACCGCTGCCCCATTTCCCATCCCGTATTTCCCATGGCCATTTCCCCATTTCCCAGCCCCAATCCCCCCCACTGCTTGTCATCTGAAAAGTATGCAACGTTGTCGTCGTGGACGCGACTTTGTTGCTGTTGTTTTATTTCGCCTTTGCCGTGCTTGCCATCACATACCGCACATCCCGGTGGCAAAAGCGGCCATTTTGGACAGGTGAAGTCCAGGTGAAATGGCTGGAAACTTCAAAGTTCCACTTACTGTATTTAGTTAATTAATTTAGAATAGAATTTTGCACAGAAAACAATTGAATTTGATTAAAATATGTATTTAGTTTACGAAATTGCTATCTACAATGCTTAAGTTACGAAAGGAGTTATGATTGGAGAAGCTACTTAGTAAGCCTAATTTTAATTAATTTTATTTTGCTAAATATAGAACAGCATTATTTCATTTTCATTTAATATTATTTGCATTCTATTTGAAGTCATACAAATATTTACCTGCTATTTATATCATTTCCACGGTACAAACTGTTCGATCCAATTGCCCTTTCCACACTTTCTTGCTTGTTGTGTTGCTGTTTTATGCGCAAAAATTGATTTTTATGCACTTTTCACTCACACCAAGACACACCGGCACATACACGGCAGCACTCTCACTCCTGCCTTTCCATACACGTATGAATTATTGTTCATAAAGTATATTTTATGAAAGCAACGACTCACAGCAAATTATAAGGTATTAAGTGAGCATGGATGGCGCTCGCACGTATCCACCGTTTCCTGCGAGTGTGTGTGAGTGTGTGTGTGTGTTGTCCCGACACTTCCTAGTGAAAAAAACAAAGGCAGTGAAAAAATGTCATAAAATATGAGTGCACGCTCTCCAAGCCCGTAGTATTACAATAATTGCAAAATTGTGTAGGTGAAAGATTCTGAAAAAATGATTTCTCCTTAAGTTGCCTGGCAAATTGAGTAGTTACTCACACACAAACACAAACACACACATACATACACACACTCACTGATTGCTAATGAAGGCGTTAAGCAAGTCCTTGTAGGTCCTCACTACTCTCTCCCTCCAAAGTTCTTAGGGAATTCCCGAGCACGGCCAGCCAATTACGGGAGCGCGGTTCTTGGGCTCGTTACGCAACGTGCTAAAAATCAAAACTCCATGAAATAAACCAATTTAAAAAGTTCAAAAACTAATTTTGCGCTTAGTTTGTCTGATAAAAGAAGACGACGATGGAGACGGCGACGACGAGGATGTTGGCATCGCATGCTCATACAAGAAGAAAAAATCCACCTACAGGAGTTGTGTGTCACTGTGGAACAGGGAAAAATCTAGCAGGGGGATATCTACTATTTCACTAAATTATAAAACATAAAATTTATATGAACAAAAAATAAATGGATTCAGTTGAGCATAAAATAATCTAAATAGTTTTTTTATCCTGAACATTTCAGATACCTTAAATAGTGTTTTGAAGTCTGTCAAAATTTTTCAGCTATCCCCTTGGTATAATTTTCACATACAACATTTATAGGGAGAAGTGCTCTTGAGCCGCAAAAACCTCACTCCCCCAGGCTACGCCCCTGAGCGGCAAGTGAGAGACAGAGATGTCGCTGCAGCAGTTTGCTTTCGGGTTTAACACACAGCAAAACATGTAAAAGTTCTGGCGTTGTCAACGCCGCTGCTGCCAGGAGCGCATTTAAATATTTAAACGACAACACGTGTGAAAACATTGCCGATGCCATTGGGCTTTAACTTTCGCCCCTCGTTCGCCCATTCTGGCAGATAGGTAAGAATACGAATACGATTGCGAATGCGAATGCGATTGCGAGTGTATATAGATGGGTATTACGTATACGCCCCATGCACACCTTGAAAACGCAGAGGTCGATCGGCGAACAGAACTGCTCACTTCTCACTTTTCACTTTATTAATTGCACAAGTTTGCAATTGTTTTTGCTGTCACTTTATTTTTATCGCGAGCGCACTCTATAAGCGAGTGTGTTTGTGCGCTTGTCCGTGTGCGTCAGCTCAAAGTTGCCAACTGCAATAATTTTTGCGACTTCAGCGATTTTTTTTGCCACTCGAACGCGTAGAGGAGACAACCCTCCAGCAGCTTTTCCACCAGCAGCCGCATCAGCCACTCAAGGTAGCAGCACTCGGCCCCCCTTTATTTTTATCCCCACCGCCCCTTTGTAATATTGTAGCATTTGTCTTTTAGTGGAAATCTCTTTTTGAGTGTGTCTCGCAGTGGGGAAGGAGTGGAAGAAAGAGATGGTGGGGGACGGAGCGAAAGTCGTGGGAAAAGAAGCCAGGACATATAAGAACAGTTGTCGGCAAGATAATAGTGTTGCCTTTTTGAGTAACTCTAAGAATTGGATTTAAATAAAAATAACTTAAAGAAGAATTTGTTAGTTTGTTTATTTTCTATAAAAATAGTAAAGGTGAAATCAGTTTTTTGATTCACCCTGAGATCAACAATCCAAAAAATGTTGACAAAGTTATTAGTTTTGAAAAGTTTTCAGGAAAAATAATTTTATTATGACAAATGTTAATTTATTCTATTGTCTTTAACCCTTTAAATTGTTGTTTTACTTTTCCATTTAAAAAAATGCCCCTTATAATGACAGATTCTAAAAGGTAAATTATACAAATATATGTATTGAAAACATTAAAAAAATGTTAAGTTGGTTCTTTCCCTTTTTCTTTTGATCCTTTCAATAACATGCAGTTTCAACTATTTTTTCAGCTATATGTGTAGCTCTATTTGCATATAAATGCTTGGCGGCAGGGGGCAAAAAGCATTTGCATGTGAAAACAATTGTAGCAGCAAGCGCCCCGCCCGGGCCCCCGCTTCCCTCATTCTCTTTCTCACTCTATGAGCCATAAAATAAATAGCCAAAATGATAATAAGTTTAGACATAGACAAAAAACTTGAAGCCAAATGAAAAAGTGCAGCGGATTTGGCTGCAAAGCTTAAGCTGTTGTGAAAAATGTGTGGCATGCTTTTAGGCTGCACTGACGGAGAGAGAAAGAGAGCATCCGCCGGCGAGAAGCAAGCGGAGAAGTGCAGAAATTGAGAAATGGGAAAGAGAAAAAGAGAAACAAACAAGCTGGCAAGAGAAATGAAGCACGCACAAAGCCAAACAAATTTGATTTGATTGCTTTGTTAGGGGAGGAGGAGCGGGAGCGGGAGCGGGAGCGGGAGCGGGCAGGGAAGAGGCGTAAAAATCGGGTCGGGAAAATGGAAAATGGGGATCCCAGCGTGATAGCCATGGCTTGCGGTGTTTTATGGCGCCTCTTTTTTAATGGCTTAATGCCGCCAAACAAATATAAAACAATTCGCATGCGACGATGCCATCTCAAATTGGCAGCTAATTTCAGTTTATGTGTGTCATATTTCTTTTTACACACAGGGCACACCGGCACACACTCGTGGCAAAAACGCATTAAAGCCAACCAGCATGACCCCGGACCAAGTTTCCATCTTCCCCCAACTCCATTTCCCATTTACCATCTTCTACTTGCACCTCCATCTCCATTTCCATTCCAACTTCCATTTCCCCTTCCTTCCACCTGCAGTTCTGCCCTGCTTACCGGCTGAACTTAAACTTTAGTCGCAGCCTCCGCGTGACACGCCCTCGGCTGCCATTAACATTTAAGTAAATTGATCAGCACATTTAAATGCGATCACGATGATGATGGCGAACCGCTGGGTCCAATTAGTGGCGTGCTGTGTGCCGTGAGCTCTGAGCTGCTGCTGGTAGCTGCACTGCGAGAAACTATGGCTGCTGAAGGTCAAGACTTTGGCTTGGAATTGCCTTATGGGTGCTTTTTTAATTTATTCATCATGAAACTTCTTTGTAAAAAAAGATCTGTGAGTATTATCATTTAATTATCTTGCAAAGTGACTTAACTCTTGAAAAAAAATCACAAAAAGCTACATTTTTAAATAGAACATTTATTAAATTAAGAAGGTTTAAGGTACCTATTTGATTTATTATTCCTTACAATATCAGTTTCAAAATTTGTAGAGTACTGAACTTTACCTCTATTTGCCCAAGCTTACTACTTTCTTTTGGAAATATTTTACTATATCTTAAGTCTACTTGTTATTTCTGTTCATCATCTCCTGATATAATCCCCTCCTTTTTTACAATTTCCCGCAGTGTAAAACTTGGCTGCTGGGTGGCGATGTTATTGGTGGAATGCAATGCGCACGACGACCGACGTGCATTGAATATTTGCATATAAATTTTCTATACAAACACATAGTTTTGGTCCCAGGGACCCGAGTAAGATATGTGCGGCTTTGGAGAATATGGCTGCTATATGTGTACCGTATATCGTATACCGTATACTAACCAAATACATCTCGACACATCGCCAGTCCCAGATCTGCGGCATAAATTTCAATGGGCGGCCGGGGACCTGGCCGGGGATAAATTGGTCTGGACTGGGCTGGGGCCGTGAATGTGCCGCTGATAGTCAACATATTGGATATAAATTTAGACGAACGTGACACAACTTAAGTCATAACCTAAATAAATATCACGCAATAATGAGGGACATTTGCGACAAAATAAAATAACAGAAAAAAAAAAACATGCCCGAATAACCGAAAAGCAGGCAAAACTCCATGGCCGCCGACGCCGCCAACGCCTGGCCTAATGTTTGATCATTTTGTTTGGCAATTTATTTTATTGGTTATTGCATTTTAAACCAAAAAACTCAACGGGACACGCACAGCGGCCGTTGCGAGCCCGGTGCTACGTGCGTCTCGCCATTTGTTTGTTTTTAATGGAAATCATTTTTGCATTTAACAACATAAACAGCCCGTCGTCACCATCCCGTCCCTCCTCCCTGCCGGCCAAAGTGAGATGCTCAGTCAGTCAGTCGGGCAGCCAGGCAGTCAGTCAGTCAGCCCGGCTAAAAAGTTCAAATTCCGTAAACAAACATAGACGCCGCGGTGGAGTAGGATCTGGAAGCGGTGGCTCCCATTATATTCCCTTCGATTGTCGATGGCAGCTGCACCTGTCACTGCTGAAATAAACGATAAACAGACATGGACCGTGGACCGTGGACTGTGAAGTTTGGAGTTTGGTATTCCTCCATTTCTTACCACAATGGCCCCGAATTTATGTCTGGGATCAAACAGTTCCCTAACCTCTGAACGGTGCAGGTGATAGGAATCGATACCACGGCGCAGATGGGGGCGCTACGAGATTTATTAGTTCCACAAAAATATTGATGAATAAATTAACAAGTGTTTTCGGATTTATTGACAGATGAATGGGATCCCCGGCTATAATTTCGAGATGTGCGATAAGTGCGCTTGATAACCTCATTTTGGATCCAGTGGAATTTCTGAATTTTCTCCGTTCCATTTCACTTTGTTGCTTTCTGTAAATTTCTTTATTTTCTTTTTTTACGGTAAAAAATACTGTTTGTCGTAAGAAAGATATTAAAACTTATTAATTATAAATCAGAGGATTTTAAGTACTGATTCGGAGTACCATGTGTACTTGTTTTAATAAAAATAAAAGGTTGAAGTCCCTATGATAGTTCTCTCCTTTTCATTTTCCAATTCCATCACTCCTTCACATTCACAGCTCATAATTTCAAAAGAATTCCAATTGGTGTCTGAGCTCGTCAGTCATCAATACAAATGATTTACGTTTGGATTATCACCCCGTAGCACCTCCGTTTAACCTCAATTAATTCCTCCATAATTTATATGAGAGTCATAAATATTTTTTTATGCCTATTTGGGTGCTCCTATCCATGGTGCGTCGTCTGTCAAAAAATGTGATTTTATTTCGGTTGTCGGTTTCATTGCACCCCGGCAGGCAAATACCCAAACACAAACGCATAATTCCATAAAATGACAGAAACATGTGTACGAATTTGTTGCCACAGACAGACTGAGATATCTACGCAATGTAACTACATTTGTTGCAGTGCCAGTTGGCCATAAACAAATTCGAGGCGAATCTTTGGGCCATCCGCAAAAGCAAATGCAGATGCAGATGCTGATGCTGATGCACATGTAACTGTAGTTCCAGATGCAGATGCAGATGCAGACCAAGAGCTCCAGCTTCGGCTAAGCTGTTTACTTAAAGCCAGGGGCTAAATGGGTCTACAGGAGGCTAAGGGGGGCTTTGGGTCTACACTGTAGTGAAAAACTGATTGGAAATTTAGGAAATACACTGGGAATTCGTTTAACTAAATTTAAACCTCTTGATTCGAGCAAAATCTAAGTCTTAATAAGACTCTACTTACTAAGTCTTGAAACTTATTAAAGTTTTCCTAGATTTTTATCTCAGTGCTTGTGGGTCGTTTGCCGCTCGCCTGCACTTGCACTGAACCGCCCGAGGGCGGCTTGGAAAACTCCGGCAACGACGACGACGTCGGGGACGCCGGGTCTTAAATGTAGCGCAACTAAGCTCGATTTACAGTTCAGCGAGCTTTTGATTGCTGGCTGATGTGTTTATTTGATTTTAAATATGCCGCTTAAATATTTTGACTATTTATCAGAGGGCATTAGTATTAGTTCACTAGTTCGCTTGAAGTGGCTGCCGTTGGCCGGGTTTTGTTTCCATTGTCTTCGACTTCGGCCTGAAGTCACGGGAGCCGCTTGTTTTCCTCAAGTGGCCCAAACGCTAAGCGGCTTAAACGCCTCGTAGTAGCTGGGAGTATTATTTTTTTCTTTTGGAAAGCAGACAGACAGACAGTTAACAAATGATTACAAACAGTGCAACAAATTGCTAAAAATAAATTATCATTTTATTATTATTTAAATGCCGAGCGGAAACCGAGACCAGCTGCCTGGCAGCATTTAAAGCGGAACGTCAGGGCCATAATTTAGACCCGAAAGAGCCAGGGAAAAAGTGGGAAAAGTGTGGAAAAAATCGAGCTAAACGCTGCGCACTTTTTCCACTGCAGTGTGAGCCCCTTTCGTGTGAGTACAAGAGTGTGTGAGTGTCGCCTGGAACTACAAAAGACCGCATTGTGTGTGATTTATACACCTTAAGCTTCGATGAACGCTATTACACAAACAGCCAGCTGAGTTAGAGCCGAGGTGTCCCGGCCGCCTTTTTTCCCTCTTCTTTTTTTCGTCTTTTATTTGGCAAGTTGGCGCATAGCCACCAGACAAAGCGGCAGACGCCGACGTTTGGCGGCAATGAAGCCATAGCCATGAAATGGAAATGCATTCAAGTGTGTTTAAGCCGGTGCAGCTTCCCTTCACCGATCTCTCGCCCTCTATATCTCTCCCTCTGTCTATTTCTTTTGGGCCAACTCCCACTTCTTTCTGGCCACGGCCAAATACGTATGCGACTACAGATAAGACGTGCTCGATAAAGTCCACAGAAAAAATGAACTCATTTTACGCCTGCATCTTTGTGACTGTCTGGCTCCCCTTACCTCCATCTCTGATTTTGGGCACTGTGAGAAATGGATCTATATGATTAAGTAGTAGAAATGTAGGAATTAAGTAAGCTCTGACCTTGATATCTGATTTCGTATAGATTGGAAAAATGTATGCATGTTGAGGTAGGAACTTTATGGTTATTGTTGTAAAGAGTAAATTAAGAATTCAACAAGTATATAAAACTAGTTCATTAATTATTAATTAATACCTAATAAGATTTTAAAGTTAATCTTTGTTGTTCAGATTTCTTCATATCTAAAATAAATTAAAAATTAAATAGTCTATATAATATTAAGTATATATCAAAAAGAACCCTTTGATGATAGCCTTGTTATTCTTTTCCTAAAATCAAATAGTTTCATCAATCTCCTACACAACTTAAGCCATAAATAATCATTACCTACAAATAATAGCTAACGTGAGTTGCTCCAGTGATTGATTTGCTGTGTGAAAAACGCTATCTGGACTTTCTGCCAGTGTGGTTGTGTGTAGCCAGTTGACGTTAACAAGCACAAGCGTACGACGGAATTGAAAAAAACCGTAGGAAGGAGTTTATCAAGTCAATTGAGACCTGCGACAAAAGACCAAGCACGGGGCAACATCGACAGCAGCAGCAGCAGCAGCAGCAGCAGCAGCAGTAGCATCAGCATCAGCACTAGCAAAAGCAGCAGCAACATCATCAGCCAGGAAAGCGACTGCTTTTGGTTGCAATGTCTGAATCATCAGCGTTTGGCAGCATTGTCGTGAGCATGTCGTCGGTATCTTTATCAGAAGGCCCGCAGCAGCAGCTTCCCAGCTTCCCAGCGACAATAGCATTATACGAACGGCGGAGTGTGTAAGAGACCAGCTCAGTTTTAGATTGGCGGACAAAGGCGAAAGACAGTAATATCGAGGAGGAATCTAATTTGCATGCAATACGATTTTTGATAAAAGCTTTTACCCCGACAGCGAATAAAATGCGAATGCAACAGCACACTTTGGCGTTTTGCAGATGTGTCCGTGTCCGTGCCCCGCTCACTTGACTATTCATAAGAATAACAGCCAGGGAGCCGGATAAGAAAAGCCAGCGACAGATATAGATTGGGTTGGGTGGTAGGTATTCTTCGGATTGGGGCTGGGGTCCTTCCAAGGAACCCGAAGGCAATCAAAAAGTGCATTTGCGTGTGCCGTTTTCTGTCGCCTCGAGCTCGAACCGAATACCAATCCGCATCCACATCCACATCCGAATCCGAGTCCCAATCCGAGACGAGGAGGGCTCTTTCCCGGGTCGCAGGTAACTAGTTGCGACTCCCGGAGAGTGCCATGAACTGCAAGTCACAATTTGACACATGATCCATGGCATTGTCGTGTCTGACACGCGTTTTATCTCCGCTCTGGGAATCTGTGGAGCCGTGAAGCTGCAGCGGAGCTGAGGAGCAGAGCAGTTGCGGGGGCCGAGGGCACAAAGTTAGGGGCGTGGGCGTTGGCGTGCACATGATGTGCATGCATGCGTTTTTCCTAAATGATTTCCAAAGAATTTTTATTGGGGGAAAAAGGGCGAAAGCGAAAACACAGGCACTAAGAGAAAATCTTAGAGGGGTTTTCGAAACAAAGATAAAAAGACGTTAAAGATATAAAATTGTTTTTTGAAAGATTCTAAAGATATTTTAAGTTTACTAATTTTCTTTGCTTTCTTTTTATATAATTTTATTATGCTTGTATTTATGTATTTATATTTCAAGTATAAAGGATTTGAAATTTAAATTTATTTTAAAACCTTATAAATCAATCTGGAAACAGTCTCTTGAAAAGTTCTTTATAGTTTGCAGATACAAATGGATTATTTTAATCTCATTTTATAATCTCAGGCTGGAAGAACCCATTCGTATCCGCAAACAATAGATATATTTTAACAGACTAAAAGTCTTGATGAAGTTGTATTATTATAAACTTCAAAGATATTTATATTTTTCCCCTGTGCATCGAGCAGCATGCAACGACAAAGACAGGGATCGGTGGAACGGGGAGCGTAGGAAACTTTATTGGCGTCTTCAAATTGTCAACTCGAAGTTCCGAAGTGTTTTATTTTATGCTTTGTTTCTCATATTTTCCGATGCCTTTTGTTGCCTGGCCCGGCCAGTGCCAGCGTTGTTTTATCGCACATCTGTAAAAGGGCTACGCCGGCTCTCGGTTTCAGTTCCAGATTCGGATACGGCATACACTTGCATATATATGATGGGGTTTATATCGACGGGGGTGGGTGTGCGCCAATGGTTATAGGGCCATTGGGTCCGGAGATGGAGCTGTAGCTGCTAGCTGTAGATGGAGTTCAAGTTGAAGTCTATGACGAGGGCTTTTTATTATGCGCATTTCGGTTTTTATGCCTCGGTTCCGGCATGTTTTCGTACACATATCTAAATATCGTACTTAAACGCTTACACATGTGAACGACGCGACGGCAAATTGAAATGGGAAACCGCTCGGCATTTAGTTAGCGGAGTGTCGGAGTGTCAATATTTTCTTTCGGGAAAGGGTTTTTAATGATGTGGCTGACTTTATGGCCCATCAAATGGCTCTGTCAACACTTTGCCCTCTGTTGTGCAATGCCTTCGATAATGTTTCGATGTCCATTAATCAATCATTATTTGTCTTGCACCATGCACATGTCTGCAAAAGGATGGGTGGGTTAATATCGTTATAAAAAATAATCATTGTCTTGTTTTATTAAGAGCATGACTTAAAGTTGAGCTAAACGGCGTTAGGTCTTCATTGCGTTGCAAGATTCTGATTTATTATAATAAATAAAATTACAAACAATAACATCTACATTTGTTTTATAAATTCCTTTATGATTTTGATATTCCTTTTCTTAGGTATATTTTTACTAAGAGCTATGCAGAATAAATCCTTGCTAAAAAACCCTTCCTTAAAATTAGATTATAGTTTCTGCTAATAATGTCAATGCCACAAACTTTTTCCCACAATCTCTTCTGAGACTTCAATATATATTGTGACATTGGCCACACTAAAATAAGCCATAAAACCTTGACAAAAATAAACCCAATTGGACTTCTGCTCTGCTTTTTGTTTGAAAGGAGAACAGTACCCAAACAATCACGAAAAAAAATAAAGGACAAGAGCATCGGGAATATTTAAAATGCAAATGAAATAAAAACTTTTCTTTATGGCCGCAATTATAATTCGATAAAACCGCAATCTCCTCGAAACGCACGCGATGGGGCAGGAAGGAGGCGGCAGGAGGAGCGCCTGCAAATTGGCATGACATTTGGAGGCAGCCCAAAAACCGAAAACTTTAACCTGGCCAAATGATACTTTCGATGCGAGTTGCGTGCACCGCCTGTGATTGTGCTGGCCAAGTGGCTCCTCGGATGCTGCGGATATCAGCTACAAAAACTGCCGCCAAGTTCATAACGAGCAATACTTTTTTATTGGCTTTTTGCCGGGGCCAAGAGCCCCTAAGGCAACTAAAAAAAATTTACATTTTTATTAAAATCTCCTCTTTTGGCTGGCAAACACTATGCCGGCACACACGAGCGCACATGTGAGTGTCTGAAATTGAATTCGACTGTGATTTTGGCCAGAATGGCAGCCGAGAGGGCAGAACAGGGCAGGGGCAGGGCCAGGGCGCCTGGCAGGGCAATATAAGCCGGGCCAAGACAGCAAGTGAAGGCATAAATTGGTATTTATTGAACAATGGCAAGGGCGCCCCGAGGATACCTAATTAGGAGGCCGGGGTGAAAGGCCCTCAGGTAAGCAGCTTATAGAAACCGGGCCACTGCCCCATCAATCACGCCCGAATATGGCTATTTGACAGCTAAATATTGGAGGTGACTCTGGGGTTTTCCTCCTCCGGCCAGCTGTTGGAGGAATTCATTTCCAACTTTGCAATATATCTACACGAATATGTATAATAAATTTCCATTTGCATTTGCCGCTGCCTCTGCCTAACGCTAACGTTAACGTTAACGTTTAACCCCATGCCACCCGGCAGGCGCGCGGCATAAGTATAAGTTCAAACTGGTACGCGCCGCCTCGAACATGTGTTTATGGATGCTGCGCTACGGATGCCCCGCTTTGTCTACATATTATGTACATATTTTTGGCCTCTTGTTTTGCACGCCGTCGATAAGAGTGGCGCAGCCCCCCATTTATTCCGCTCGCTTATCAAAAGTTGCCCAAGCCCAAGCTGTTTACTTGAGCAACAATCTGGAGCCTCGGTCCCGGTCTCGGCTCCACGCTCCACGCTCCAAGACTCAGTCTGGCATCCTCCACTCTCCATCTCGGAGTGAGTTTTCGGCGCTTAAAGCTCTTAAGACTTTAACGCGACTTTAATATATACATAGCCGTGCATCATCATCCTGTCGCTCAGGTTCCCGCTCCCAAAATCGTTCGATTCTTCGTCCCCTCTCATCTGGAACCGCTTCCCGGGAAAAGTCTGTGGCGTAACAACTGTTTCCGAAATTGTAAATTCACAATGCGGCGCACATCCCGATTGATTCCGTTCGGTTTCGTCATCCTGATGCTGCTGCTGTCGACATTCGGCCACACAAGTAAGCCCCGAGATCGCTGGCACGCCATTGATTATGCATATAAAACCACACAGGAAAAAACATACAAAAAGTCCTTTTGTTCGTAATTTTCAATAAGCTTGGCTTCTAGAACTAGAATTTATCACAGCAAAATAATGTAAGACATATGCAAGAGGAGGGTTCATTGCCCTTTCTCAAACATTATTTTGTTAGTGAAACAAAGCGAATTATTTAGTTATTGATAGCCTGAAGGCCTTAGTCGCTCTGTCTTAATACAAAATAGATTTTGTTATTACAATATAAGTAATAATAATAAAAATAATTTACTTATTAATTGAAATATAAACGTTTTTGGTATCTGCAGGTGCTAAAAGAGTTGTTAATAAGGCGAAATATTTAATTCATAAATTTATAAATTATGTAAGTATAAATAAAATTAAAGAACAATGTATAGCTCAGTATTTGAAATTGTGT
This sequence comes from Drosophila tsacasi, assembly GCA_018904565.1. Classification (NCBI taxonomy): domain Eukaryota; kingdom Metazoa; phylum Arthropoda; class Insecta; order Diptera; family Drosophilidae; genus Drosophila; species Drosophila tsacasi. Next base: position 3,476 of record JAEIHY010008651.1, on the reverse strand, counting down.
TGATGTGTGCGACTTAATACCCATTTTTAAATAGTAATAATCTAGGACAAACTGATTATAAAAAAAAAAATAACACTTTTATTAATTAAAATTTAATTTATTTATAGAAGTTCTTAATATTTTCTTCCTAAAGTTATTTCATGTATCAGGTTAAATATTGAATAGGCATTTGAAGAGAGAAAACTAAAATATTTTAGTTTATTCCGGACTCTTCTCTGTCATTTCCATTCGAATATGATAATATTTTTAGTCCCGGAAGCAAAGTGGTTATATATGAAAATAACTACTTTACAGTTTTACTAATTGGGCTATAGTACAAATAAGTAGTTTAATAAGTAAGTAATGCCTGAAGAGGAAATAAACAAAAAAGAAAGTTAACTTTGGAAAGCCGAAATTTTTATGCCCTTGCAGTTTTCAATTTATTTATAAAATTCCTTTACTACATTGAAAGCTTCTGAATAAATTTATAATACTCTGCAAGTGTATAAAAACGTACTTAATTATATTTGTGTCGCCAATCTTAGCTGCTTAGTCTTAAAAATAATTTCCCAATTTTTTGTTATATTTTCTTCATGTGCCGTCTGAAGTGGAACCCAGCTGCCAGACGCCGGAGAAGACCGATGGCCGATGCGTGCACTTCAGCGCCTGCCGGCTCGTCCTGCGGCACTATGCGATGTACAAGGAGCACATGCCACCGCCGATAATGCGATTTCTGCAGAGAGCCCGTTGCAGGCCCAAGACCGAGGGCGTAAGTTCTGTGTGTGTGTGTGTGTGTTCGCGGCCAATAAAAGTGTCTGCCTGGAACAATAACCTTCGAATGGCCCTGATTCTAATGAAATTTTTCTCTTTTTTTAATGCGGAATTTGGAATGCGTCGAATGCGACTCCGTATTTCTCCCCTGGCAACGAACAACGAACAACGAACAACATCAACATCACCATTCACGTTGCCATCAACAAAGTATTATTTGTGCTGCGAACTCAAAGATGTGATTCCCGCGAACGCCAACTCAAAGTTGAAGTAAATCAACTTCAAAGTACGTCATGTGCTGCGTGTGGGCTTTGATCTGCGGAATCAGTTGGTAGCTTTGTTTTGGGCCATAACCGAAATGTTATGGCCGGGCCGCATCGCATCGCCTGTAATTATAATGTGTACACGAATTACTCGCATGTATTATGTATTAAGTGCGCCTCCTCCCCCCTGTCTCGCCAGGCAACAGCTGCTGGGACATAATAAAAATAAAAAGTTTAGCTCTAATCTTGGGGGCTGTCTTGAGTTTTGCCAAGAGTGTGTGTGTGTTTTGATTAATGCTTTGGATTTGCCTGGGAATTTCACATGAATTCCTTTGGGACAGCCTGCCGACGACTGGCCTTGTAAAAATCAATGCCTAATATTTACTCACTCGGAGTGAAAATATTTTTAATAAGCCTGAATTTTAATTTAAATTCATTGACTTGTAAGCTGAATTTCACAATTTATATAAGTCTAGTTTGAGGAGTTCTTTTTCTGGCTTTTAACTGGAAAACTTTTGCTTATTTTCTTTTCATAAAAGTAAACATATGAAAAGTATTTATGTTACTTTCCGCATTTATTTCAGATTTAGGAAAACCCGTCAAAAGGCGAGTTTGAGTCAAAAGCAAAGCTCAGCTCTCAATAATGTTGTTATACACAATTCTGTGTGAGTATAATGGAGTGCTCAGCTCAATACACTCTTGCAGTGCCTGCTTTATTTATTTAACTTACCTTATTTTTGAATAAATATTTTTGTGTGAGCCAATATTCCTTTCAAGGGGCCCAAAGGCATATCAAACATGGCTATGTTGTCAAAGGGCTCCTCGAAGACACCAAAAGACTCTTCATTTCGCCTGCACTTTCCTACCTTATTCATTTAAATACATACATATTTACCTGAGGAGAGTTGAATTTTATGTTTTGGCAGACGAACCTTTGTTTGCTCAATGTTTAAATTTTGCGCAAACATTTCGCCTCTGTTTTCCGACAAGGGTTTCCATTACACAAAGGCAGCAGCCCTGTGAGTTCATTCCCTGTTATTTAATTTTGATTTATGCTCGTATCTGGTGTTGAGGCAGCGCCAGCCCTTGCCTTTCCCTGGCCTGGCGTTCCTTTCCTCTCGTTTTGTGTGCTTTAATGTGCCAGATTTTAAGTGACATTCGGGCGACGCTAAAAGGCCGTCTAAAAATCACGCAACATTAAGATGATTTATGCGGAATAATTTCAGTGTAAATGAGGCAGACTCCGGTCCGGTTAGTGGTTGCCCAGCTCTGCCCGGCCAAGGAGCTGTAAGTCAGTGTTGCCAACATGGAAAAGAGGACAGGTTGAAAGAGCAGAAAGCAGAGAGGGGGAATTTAGGTATCAAAATAACATATCACCTTGATATTATATAAAATTCGTATATAAAGCCATAAAGGAGGGTAAATATTTCCTTTAATTATAGTATAAAATGGGTGGAAGATTTACTATTAAAAGCAAAATATATTTTTTATATTTATATTCATTCTTTACGTTTTTTCGTGTTAAGAGAACCAAGTGAGCAGCACTGCTGCCAGGGAGGCTGAGACTGGATTGGGGCTTGTACAGGAGTGGGTCTTTATGGAAGTGGGTCTGGAGCTTGGGCTGGGGCGTTGAAAAGCAGACACCTTGTGCGCGCACGTTGCTCGAATTTCAAGCCGAGTCTCGAGGCTGCAGCTTAGCTGATGTAGCTGCCTGTGTTGCAGTTTCAGTTGCTGCTGTTGTTGCTGTTGCTGTTGCTGTTGCTGCAACTTGAACGGGCCGCCCAGTCGCTGAAATTGCAGACAGCGGGCAGCAGATGATAAATGGCCTGAAAACACATTTGAGCTGCAGCTCGCCTCTGCTGCTGCTCTCGCTGCTGCTTCTACTGATGCTGATGCCCTCACTGATGCTGATCTATTAGACAAACGCACGCCCAAGGCGTCTGCTCGCACATACATACATAGTATCATCGCCCATCACCCGTCACCCGTCGCCCCCATTGGCTATTTATGGAAAGTTTTCCCCGAGATAAAGTCAGAAAAACGGCAATTTTCCTGATTATTTTTGTCGCTTTTAAACTAAAAATTTCTAGCTGTCAGAAATTAAATGGGAAGCAGCTTCTAAAGCTGCCCGGCTAATGCAGCTGCACAGTGTGCCGGCTTTGCTCTTTGGGCTTGGCTATCTGTTTGCCGACATTGCCCGTTGCCCGTTGTTCGTTGCTCGTTGCTCGTTGCTTGTGTTGTTGCTGCGGTGCAACAAATGTTGTTAACAAGCATATTTTGACAGCTCAACAAGATGTTGCCAGATGCGCGAACAGCATCAGCTACAGCACCAGCAGCAACAGCAACAGCAACTATAGCTGCAACGGCGGCAATGAGGCCATCTGCATATGTTGCCGGCGTTTTAGCTGCTACGAGGGTCGTTTGATAAGTCCGTGACTTTTTGTATTTGCCGCGCACTTGCTC
>JAEIHY010008644.1:0-30899 GCA_018904565.1 Drosophila tsacasi | reverse complement strand
TTCAATAAAAAACGTGGGGAGACAAATAAAACTTTCAATATTTCTGGAATTTGTAGCACAGTTTGCTAAGCTATTCCCATATGGTATTCCAGATCATTTACTTCTCTGGGGGATTTCCTTTTCTTACAATTTAATTTGTGGTTCATCTCCCAGAACTTGGCACAATCTTTGGCAAAACCTCAGTTGGTTGAAAAAATGAAGACACCTAGTATAGTGCCTAGCAACAGGCACTTACATAGGGGGGAGTACGTCATCGTTTTTTGATGAGTTTTACGCGCTCCCGAATCGGTTTCTATGGGTGTTACCTAGAGTGTGGAACAGCGCAGCGAGTGAAACTTGAACGGGGAGAGGGGAAGCGGATGGGGAGGGCCTATAGATAAGGTTAGCGCCTTGCTAAAGATAGGTTCGCTTATCAGGAATTATAAGTTTGCCGAGTGCTTAATAATTCTTTTTCCTTTGCTTCTACCCCTGTACATATGTACTCAAGTATCTATATGCCGCTCTTTGTAAGGCTGCCTTGGTTTTTGCAAACCTTTTGCTGGTCCCCAAGGTTTGTGTATCTAAACCCATCGAGATTAGACGACGGGACCACCGTCATTTGTGAGATAAAAGCCAGCGAGTCTCCGGAGTCCCGAGTATCCCACTTGACTCCTCCACCTCCAGAGATTAGATAAAGCTCTATGAGGAGTCTATTCCTTTTGGCGGGTGTTAAATTCTACTGCGCTGTCCGCTCCGAAGATTGATGATATCACAGCCGACCGACCGACTGCCTTATCGCTGCGCGGCGAAGACTTAGTCACTTGGATAGCCCGGCGGACGGACATAAATGAAGCAGCAGCAGCAGCAGTAAAGCTCCCCCTGATCGCCTGATCGCCACACCGATCGTGATGCGGAAACCTCCGGGTCTGGACTTTCGTAGACCGAGCGGCGGCGGCGGCGACGGCGACAACGGCAGTCGCATTTAGTTATCAAGGGTCCGTTTCGTCGTCAGTTGAAATTGCACACGGTAGATGAGGCATCGATATCACGCCAAATCGATTTTAATAGCTACTTATCATCGATCCCCCGCCTGATCGTAGTTAATTGTTAGCCAAGGCTGAGAAGACACGTACAACGGAGGCCGGAAAGAGTTCTTTGCCGAGTAACAAGATTTATTCATCCGATTTCATACAGAATACTATTTAATTTATATATATATTATGTTAATACAAATGTCGGAGCCTTGTTTTAAATGAAACATTTGAATGAATTCCCAAAGATTAGATAAGAAGGTTGCGGTCATAAGCTGAAATTAAATTGAAAATTAGAAAGTCACGTACGCCACGCCTCCAGGAAAAGGTTTTAGCTTAACGCAGAGATTGATAAAATTGTGAAATTGCATTACAAGACATATTTTACAGAAAGAAAAAGCTCCTATCGATCTTATATCGCACTCATTATCATTGTTAAGCTTAATATAAACTGATTTTAACTCTGAAATGGTATTCTGAATATTAAAAACATCCTAAAACATCCTCTCGAAAACTTTGCCTTCATTGTCATCAGCACAGAAAGCTTGCCCACAAATGTGTTCCCTAAATCATCGTGTTTTGGACAAATTCCTCATGTAATTGCCATCAAAAATAGATAACTCTTTGTGTAAACTTAATAACTAATGCGTGCTTAATCTTTTCATCACCTTGCAGGCGTCTTAAAGGCTTTAACCTCAAGGACGACGACCTAAAGACGATCCTTAACATGGGCTACGACAAATGGCTGCAGCACTACGAAACGGCCTCCAATCAGCCGCACAGCAACGAATCCCTCTGGCTGCTGAACGACGCCAAGCGCCGGGATGCCGAGGACTATCTCCGGGGAGCACCGTCGGGCACCTTCCTGATCCGGGTGAGAGATCTCGGTCACTTTGCTCTCTCGATCGCCTGCGGTGACACCGTCCATCACTGCATTATTTACGAGACGGAGAGCGGATTTGGCTTCGCTGCCCCGTACAACATCTATCCCTCGCTGAAGAAGCTGGTGGAGCACTACGCCAACAATTCGCTCGAGGAGCATAACGATACGCTGGCCACCACGCTGCGTTGGCCCTTCCTTTACTGGAAGCAGAACTCGCAGCAGATCTTGGCGCAGCTGCAGGAGGAACGGGAGCTGGAGTGCTGCGAACAGGCGGGGACGCTGCTAATGCCGCCGCCAATGGTGGGCACCAGTGCACCGATACCCACGAGTAGGTCCCGCGAGCATCACGACCAAGTGGATGGAAGCATTGGAATGGGAATGGGAACGGTGGTCGGTAGCCAGGACACTGATACGACGCCACCGGCCTCCATTTCGCCGTCGAACTTCAGTACTTCGCAGTAGTAGGAGGAGCAGCAACTGGAGCCCTCAACCTCAGCCTAGCTATCGTATCTCTCTAAGTCTCGCTCGCTCTAAGGCCCCCCAACTCCACTCTCTCTCTCTCTCTATATATATATATAAATATATCTAGATATAAACGCGAATGTGGTCAGAATAATGGCACTACCGGGGCTCTGAAGCTTACAAAATAATATTGCAGTGACTTAACCATTTTAAATGTCTGTTTAAAGAACTTTTCGCTAGAAGCCAGTTATAGATAGCTAAGCTTAGCTTTCAAGCAGGGAATGTTTCGATTTCAAAAGTGTGATCGTGAATCGTAGTTTGGCCACAAAAATTACTACAACTTGTGCTCCACTTGTGCATGCAGTGTCATTATTTCGGCCGCAGCCGTGTGTCAGCATCAGCATATATGCATATATATATGTGTGCTATATAATATGTATATGTTTGGTGTGAATACTTTTTTTGTGTGTGATGGATGGCGCTGGCAGTTCAACTGTCAACTGGCCCTCCCCCCGTCAGGAATCAGAAGGCTCCAGAACCAGAAACGAAACGTAAACGTGAACGAGTGTAAACTTTTTTTGTGGTGATCTGATCATGATGTTTTGATGGCTTGCTAGAAGCCCCTTTCAAATCGAGAAAGTATAATCTTATTAATATTACAAAAGTATGATTAATTTTATAAACACATGCTATATATATATCTATATATATTTTTTTGTAATACTGCATTTGGCGTGATAATTGATAAGTCAAGCTATCTGTTGTTGTATCCACCTCCTGCTCCTGCAATCCTTGCCCCTCCCCCCACCCATAATTATAATTATTGTTATCACGCTGCGCGTTGTCGAAAAGGGGCGGGGAGGGGGAAAAGCGGGGAAAGAAACAAAGAAGCAGTGAGTGACAGAGTCGTGAAGAAATTTTCTGCATTTCTTCATATACATATATATATATTTTGTGGTGTTCATGTAAATATTCGAAAGGAGAAACAAAGGAGTAGCATTGCAAGAAACAAGAAACAGAAAAAATTAAAAATAAATGTTTGCGAAATCAGGTTAAGGTTTTGATAACCGCCCCCCAACCCCCCTCATATATTTGTTGTTATATTATGATTGATTTGAGGTAGTTCTAAGTGAAGTTTACGTACGTTTACTCGATGTGATCAGTTGATTGTTGCTAAAATAGTAATTTCCCTTCCACACTCTATATATACATATTTTTTTTTTTTTTATAAAGAAAGCCTTAATTTCCATAAAAAAATTAAACACACACACAGCCACAGACAGAAACAAAGGAAAACAAATAATAACTCACACACACACACACTGAGAAGAGCAGCAACAAGCAAAGCAAAAACAAAGTGCAATCGAAAATGTAATAATTAAATTTTTAACGTTTGTTAATTTATACACAACAAGGAAAGAAACAGGAAAAAAAAGACAAAAACCGTTGCCCATAAAAAGAACCGCTGCAATAGGCATTATTTTTGTTTGTTTTGTTTTTTACACAACTGATATTTAACATATATACCAATATATATATAAATAGGAAGAATGCATGTATAGCCCACCTGCTGCCAGGCGTTATTTTTGTAAATACTCTTTCCCAAGAAAATTCACCTGAAAAAGAAGTTATTGTGCAATCTCGTCTTAAAATCTAAATTTCATATATAAATATTTATTTTATATTTAAAATATATATTTCATATACAAATATTAATTCCTATTCAAACTATATATATATTTGTTATGTATTTGTGTTAAAAGTCGCTTGGGAAAGGGTATTTTCTGGTTTAATTTCCATTGTTCTCTTGTGCCACTTTAATGTTCTAAGCGATAAAGATAAACTTTCGAGCTTCCTGTTTGCATTCTACCCAATCGTAATCGAAATCGATATCGATATCGAATCGATCACACAAACACTGGCGCTTCTTTCACATAGATTTCTATAAACAAATAATGTATGCATATTAATTATAACTCCTAATTTAATTTATTTAACTCGTAACTCTTGTGTGTTTCATTTTGCTTAAATTCTATGAGATTTCGGCGGATCTCGTACGTTGTAGTATTTATAAGTTTTAAATTTAGTTTGTAAACGTTTCAAGAAAACAAAACAAAAATCATATAAAAAAAAAAACGAAAGCAAAACGAAAATAAGAACACAAACAAACAAACAAAAAACAAGTAGAAGTTAATGATTAAATGTATTCTAAATATGATTGATCGATAATCATCAATTACGTTTGATATAACTGGATGGATGGATGGATGGAAGATGACGACTTTTTTGCCATACCTAAATGTTAGATGGAAATATTTGTGAGTGTTTTCAATCCCTCTCTCCGGGGAGAATTGGAAATATGAAAACAATGGAAGGCGACGGCGACGGCGACGACGAAACTAAATGTGAAACGAATTGCAAATTTGTTGTATTTTTTTATATGAATATATATATACATATATACATAGATATTTAACCATACATACCTATATAATGTGTATGCTCTAGAATGCTATATGTTGTAGATCTTAAGCTATATGTTGTAGATCTTTAAGCGCCAACAGCAACCACAAAAAAAAAAAAAACAAAACAAAAAAGCAAAAAACTAACAAAACTTTTTGTAGTAGTTTTTAAAGAGACGGCGGAAACGAAGAAAACATTGTATGTATTTGTATGTGTCTAAAAAGAATGTTCGTAAATAACACACAAAAGAGAAGAAACAATAAAAATAAAAAATGAAAGAAAGAAAAACAAACTGGCCTGAAGTTCATACACCAAAACACAATAATAATAATAATAATAATAAATATTTTCTGCAGCTGAAGCGAAGCTTTTCCTCAGGTTCCTCCCCAGCTTGGGTCTCGTCTTTCAATGAACCCTCCTCACTCACTGCCCAGATCCGCTGAGCTCTGCGAAAAGCGATCCCAAAAACAAGAAAGAAGAGGGAATATCACGCGTTCGCCTCGCCGCTTGGGCCCCGTGAAAGATCGGCCACTGAGGAGCGCATGCACACCAGGAGTGACCGCTTTCCAGGCCATACTTTTGGAGGGAATCGCAATAGAGTGACCTGGTTAATAGTATACAATTCCCCCATTCAATTTAATGAATCTCCGTGGGTTCTACAGCGAAGCTACAGCCTTCCTGAGTATTTCCCAAGAATGTGATGGCTCATCACAATGGGTCAGAGCGGAAAAAGGAGAAATGGTCTACAGCTGCAGTTTAAGCTCGTTAAATCTACAAATAACTAGATATTTTGTAGCCTAATGATATAAGCCAAGAACACACACTGCAGAGGCTATCATGCAGGCAAGTTGGGAAGATGAGACATTCGGATGGGACTTCGCTTTGCGGACTGCATTTCTAAAAATAGCTTATCTCTTACCGTAGAATTACATTAAATTTGTGCAAGCTCAGCTATTCTTTTGTTTTGTATTTAACAAAGAACGATAAGAAAATAAAACACTAAAGTGCTGACTTAGGGTTCGGTGATTAGAAGGAGCTCACCTTTTTCAATGGCAAAAAAAACTACTTCTTAGGGTTCCTTGAAAACTATCTGGAAAATTCAATAGATCTAAACTTGGATAAACAGGCTTACTGAGGAGTTGAAGAGATGCATATATGTTTACCTATATCCTAGCTTCGGGTTTAGTTCGCAAGTCCCAGCATAATGGTTTTAACATCAGTGTTCTTTCCCGCAAAATTTTACTACACGTAAACAAGTTTGATCCTTAAATTTAAATAAAAAAAAACTAGAACAATTAGTTTAGGAAGTCTATCAACCAATGACACATTGAATACCTTCACCAATTAAATAATGACTGATGGGCTTTGGATAAAGGTCAAGACTGTGCACGCGAACAAGCCGACATTTTCTTATCTTTTGCATGCACCAAGGGAGCGCGCAAAAAATGAAGTAATTAACTGCCCTACCCCACAAGACAGATGTTTAAGCCCATTAAATACATATTTATTTGTTCATATAATATTCAGAGATTGAATTTCTTAATCAATTAGTTTCTTCATGTTTTTTTCGTAAGGTAAATGAGTAAGTTAGGCAAAAAGAATTAGTCGTAATTCATTAGATCGTCGCTGATGTAAAATTATAGGGTGATCCACATTTTAGAGTCTTCATGAAATCATTCTGAAATAAAATATTTTTATTATATATTTTTTTAAATTAAAAATAAGTAAAAAAATTAACCTTTTAAATTAGTTTCAATCCAAATATTCTGTCGGTTCCGTTCCAAGCACAACCGGTCTTCTGTGATAGCATAAATCTTATGTGTCTCAGGATAGCTTTGATGTTTTGGACTCTTTAAAGCAAGCAAACGGACTTGCAGTATGAATCTCACCTGAAACTCCTCCAAGCCAATCAAGGTAACCATTGTCTCCATTGAACCACTTTAGACCAGAAACTTGGGGCCATGTGTTTTGGTCATCCGCAAGGATTCTGTTGTCGGAAGCTACAAAAGCGTGGCCTAATTCCGAATAACGGGGTTTTCGCAAAATTATGACATTTAGTTCAACGATTCCCTTGCAATCAACTAATCCTCTTGGAAAGCATCGACCCAATTGCAACTTTTTTTTGTCCAGCACACGGTTCATGTCCCACGAGACCATGTTAGGCGACAATCGAGTTCCCTCCGAGTTCAGAGTATGTATGGGAAAATATGGGCCATTATTCCTGCGCACTTTCAGTTCGTACTTGCTGGACGCAGTAAGAAGGCTTAGACCATATTGCGAGTCATTTGTTTCTTTTATATGCCATCCGATTTCACCTTTAAAAAAAGCAACCGGTGTCTTTATTTTGAAGCTGTGCCCGAATTTGGCAGCAATATCTCCAACGAACCACCAAGGAACATTTCCGCTGAAGTGTGTGTTTATCCAGTCAGTTTCTTCGGGATTCTCCTGCTCACTGATGTTCATTATTCTACCAACTTTGCTCAGGTTTCCCGGAAATAAATTGGCATTCCTCCAATATTCACAATCGATCACGAAGTCAGAAGTTATTTTCCCCCAAATGCCTTGAAAAAGAGGCTCATGGGATATAGGTTCATCAGGTAAAAGATAGTTGTGTTCGAACAGTGTACATCCCATCTCCACCAAATACCAATTTGTAAGTCCAAGCATTAGAGAAGCGTATCCCAAGGTTGTGTTAAAGAAGTACGATGGTATCCCCCAAGCATGACATCCCACTTTCGAGTTTTGGAGGAACATTCCGTCGACATTAACAAATCTCACGTCGAAAGTGCCGATAGAAAGTCTGTATTGGAAAGGAGTGTATTGTGAATACAGATCCCCAGTATTGGAGTAGGTGAAAAATCCTAGAGGATCACACCTCCAAAAATTTAGGTTGTGCATTTGTGTTCGTCGTTCTTCTTCCTCCATCTTAGCCAAATCGGGAAGAACGTAATCTCCTATTACAATTTCGTCCTTGTTGTTGAAGGCGACTGGACCAATTATGTGTTTCCTGTTTTTTGGTGGCTCCGGATTGGGATAGCAGCCGAAACCATTAAACCGCGAGGTAGCCAGGATACTGGCCTTTAAATGCAACTGTCTGAGCTTAGCGGATGAGAACATAGACATGTTATTCAAGGCATTAGAGATATCGGAACCAGAAATGACCTCCACATCCGGATCGGAGAGACGTCCCAGATATGCGTAGGCTTTCTTCGCAAACTCAAGGTTACCTGTCAGTGAGGCCGAAATGCCTTTGCAGACCTCAAACTCCCAGTCATCGGGGAATTCGGACCGCTTTGCATCGACCACAACTAGACATATTTCTTTGTGCACTCCGGAGATACAAACTGTTGCTGCTTTGGGCATAAATGTAGCCTTCATCGGCAGACCTTCCGTTGCTTCCGACACCTCATTAGAGTACTCAACATCCAGAGTATAGGAGTGATTCCACCAGGCCGTGGTCGTAAAACTGAGAATGTACGCCATCAACCAGGACATACCTTCCCAAGAACGCCTCACTGGGATAAAAACAATGTCATCATTCAAAGAATTCAAAGAATTGTCCTTTAGACTTATATTATCCAATTCGTCAATTGCCAGCAAATAGAGTGCACTTGAGGACGTTTCGGTCCCGATCTGGTGAATGTTGGAAATCTCTGGTGGCAGACTCCAGGAGCCTGTGTACTCATCCTTTTTCACGTTCATATTCACAGCGATTTGCTGAACAAGTGACGATGCCTGAATCAAGTCTGTCGGCTTACTTAGCATGATTTGCAGAAGGAGAAGCCGCACGATCGCAGCTTCGTCTCTGAAATTGAAAAGGATTAACGCATTGTCCAGGTTACTGGCCAATGATTCTTCTTTTTCTTCTAATTCTTCAAAGACCGTCAGCCCCTTCGCATGCTCTAAATATGTTGGATCAAATTTCGTATTGGTCTGAACATTCGTTGCCGGCATAACTGCGGCTATATCCTCTTTCCCACCAAGCTGCCATTTGTACAGGAGCAAAGGATCTGCCCACTTATGAGGACTATAGGCACCGTATCTTTCACCCTCTATAATTTGCCACACTGAAGTTTCGGACGGCAAAAGTCGAGGAATCGGGTCCTCGAACATTCTTTTAATGACAGCTAAAGCTGCTCCTGAAGGGGGCTGTGCTGCCATTTTGTTTCTTGCGTTTGAAAACGGGGGTTCCCCGAATAATAAATAATTAGTAAATATTTTTTTGCAGGCCTGTTTAAATAAATCAAATTAGTTTAAGAGTAAAGAAAACTTATTGGCAACGAACCTTTAGCCGGTGGTATATCTTTTCGTCCGGCACCTCCAATTTTTCTTAAGGGATTTGCTTAGGCTTTGGATCTGCGCCGTTCAAGAACCGCTCCAATGAGGTCTGTCGATCGTCAGAGATTAGCGATAAGCGTCGATAAGTGTCGCTGATGCAGCGGCTGACTGTAGATGGTTACAAAAAGGCACGAACTTTAAAATCTCAATGCAAGAGAGTTTCTTTAAGGCGCAAAAAAACGAATAAGAAATGTGGACTTTTGTTTTACCAGTGTTGCCAGAGTGTATTTAGTGTTGCCAACTTTGAATAAGACAAAAATCCGTAGCGTATGGCAGCGGATAAAAGCTAATAATATCAGAAAGCAGCCAACAAAGTTAAAAAAATTCATAGAAAATTACATATCTAATTTAGCTCGACAGCATTGCATATCTATTAAAAATGTAAGTTGCTAGCTAGAAAAGCGATAAACTTTAAGCACGGTATTCAGATAGAAGGAAACTGTTTCAAATCAGTGAGAGAGAGCGAGAGGAAAATAGTTTGGGACAGATTGTCCAGTATCCAGTTTAGATTCTAAAATACTAGAAAGTTGCATGGCCTTAAGAAATTATTTAAGGGCGCACGTTTAGTATTTCCAGAGCAGCTGATTTTTGAGCTTTTTTCTTGCCCTTGCCTGGTCTGGCCAGTGGCCACACTAACCTATTTTTTTGAGTGGAGCGGTCGCGTTTTTTTCCGTCTCGTTTTTTAACGTTTTTTAAATTGTTAAATCAACTCGCGGACTTTTTGGTGGCTTGGCGGCAATTGTGAATGCATAAATTATACGGCGGCGCCATGAAATAGGCCCCATTAGCGTCACGTGTGTTTTGTGCCTGTATTTTCGCGGGGCCGCCAAGAGACGGGAACACAAAACCAAAACAAACTTTGGGAATTGTGTGTGTTTGCCAGGTGATGCTGCTTGCAAAATCTCGTCCAGTAGCGCGTAAATGGCAAAGCACAAAATAACAACAAAAAGCGCGGTAGCAATAACAATAACAACAACGACACAAATTTGAGTGTGGCAATTTTCTTCTGCATTATTATTAACACTCCCCCGCGCTCTCGCTCACTCCGAAAGAGTGCTTTTGGCTGGCACTCTCTCTCTCTCTCTCTTTCGCCGTCTCTGCGTCTCTCCGTGTGTGTGCGGCTCAGGTAAATCAAATGAGTTTAATTTTATTAACCTGACAAATAAGCGAATCGTAATCGTGCGTGTGTGCGAGCAGGCAAATGAATCAAAATTTTAGAACGCAAACAAATTATTGAATAACACGGCGACGAGTGAGGGATCTCTCTTGCTCTCTCTCTCTCTCGTCCCGAGCTTTGGGATGCCGTAATCTCAGTTATTCACTCCACGGGGGCTCAGCTTCAGAAGAGGGTGAGTGGGGGAGGGGGACTGGCCTGGGTGGGTGGCGTGTGGCGGTGAGCAGAAGGCGCAGGGGACGGGGTTTGAGGCTTAATCGATCGGTGGGAGTGATCTCATTGCCTCTGGGCGGGCTTGTGCTAAGCTCTAATCAGTGCCACCAAGTCGCTGTCGCCTTATCAGGGAACAGGGGCTAACGGGTTCAGGGGTTCGGCGGGGGTCAGGAGATAGACCATGGAGAGCAGCAGCTGCTCAGCCCAGGAGCCTGGATATAAGCTATTTTTTATCCCTGGCAGGTGATAATTTTGTCTAGTTAAGGATTTCAGTTACATTGCCAGTTAAACTGGTTGTCAAATATATTAACAGCTTAATCTGGCGATTAAAAAACATGAGATTATCTTGAGGCAACGTTTGCTATTTGGGGGAAGTGAGAAAATAAAATATAATAAATTTAATAATAATTAAACAAGTCTTCAAATAATACCTGCAGCTTAAACTAGAGATTTAAATAATTATTCGCTTACCAATGGCAAAGAAGAACACTTTTACCTTCCATAAAGCTACTTGGAATAAGCCAAGACACTTGAACTCTCTTTATTTCTGCTACCATAATTCCTGGCCATATGCTTGTTGTTCCCTCTCATAATTCTGTCATTATCTGGCCGTACATTGCCGCCTCCTCGACTTCAATTGCCCTACTCCCTCCCTCGACACCCTCTGCACTTGCCCTGGAAGAAGCGGCAACAAGCTAAGAAAAAGCAACCAAAACAACACGTTGTAAATTATTTTTGTGTGCCCCACCCAGGCGCCATTAAGAAGGCCAAAGAAAATTTTGGGTGTGGGTTCTGGTGCGGGTGTGTCCGCGGTGAATAAAAGTGTATAAAAGTGACAGAATATATCGTACATAACTTTAATTACAATAACCACGCGTCATAGCGTCATAGCGTCAGTTCTCCGCCCTCTTTTTCGGGCCCCCCATCCGCCCAATCAATCCTTCGGATACAACCTTTCACCTGCCCACTCAGCGCCGCTCAACGCTCTATAAATAAATCTCATTAATAAATTAAACGTTTTAGCGCAGGAAATTCCTTCTCCTTCTCCAGCAAGTCGCCCAGTATTCGCATTATAATTTCCTCGGGAGGCGCTCGTGTGCACAGACAGACATACCCGAGATGGCCCCAGACTATAACCGACTCGATCCGATTCGATACGGCGACGTCATCATTGCTTTATAAATAAATCAAATGGCAACTGCGAATTTTGTTGAAGAAGAGTTCTTGTTTTTATATCGTGTTTTTCCTTGTTTTTCCTGGCTTTCTTTTTTTTTTGTGTGTGTGAATTGTTGCATTTGGCAACAGAATAATCTCTGTCTGTGCCACCCTCTGCTCTTTGA
Source organism: Drosophila tsacasi (assembly GCA_018904565.1). NCBI lineage: Eukaryota > Metazoa > Arthropoda > Insecta > Diptera > Drosophilidae > Drosophila > Drosophila tsacasi. The sequence continues at coordinate 19,016 of JAEIHY010008644.1, read as the reverse complement.
AATTATTTTGGAATCACGTAAAATGTTCATTTCTCTTCATTCCCAGTTTGCAATTGTTTTTCTTCAGTTTCCTTTTAGGAGCTGCTCTGTCTCTCATTATTAAATTGCCACCCAAAAAGGCATAAAAACAAAACAAAAAACACCACCCGACCAACCAAGGCAAGCGGACTGATAAATAGACTCGATTATTAGGGAATTATCAAGGCAGTGTCGGCGGCAGTCTTTTCTTTCTAAATTTTATTTTTTTTGGGGCTTATGTAAATTGTTCAAACAAGTGGAACATGAATACCAAAATTGCGGACTTTGTGGTTACATTATGATATGGGGCACAAAGTCCCAGGCAGGCAAGTCTTTGCCTATTATGATGAAGTTTGAGCTTAATGTGGTTCGACTTCTGGTGTTTTGGCATTTCAAAAAGTTCTATTTGGCTTCCAAAAACCGCCGGCCTTTATAAACATGGAGACTATCAGGAGAAACACCTGTGATTTTCCACATCAAAGGCGCAGACTCTCTAAAAGCCATACAACTTTTGTTGGTAAATATTTCTGGATGTAAATAATCAGAAAGAAAAGTTATTTAGGCATATTCAACAGATAGAACTATACAATCGGACATTAAATCCCAGAGAGTAATCAACTAAGCTGATTGAATTTTAATAAAGTTATCCTCAAAAATTACAGCCTGCTAGAAATAAGTAAATTAAAAGGTTAAACCTTTTCCAGTTGAAAAAAAGTAATTTAACCCTTAACTAACTAACTAAGAGAGCTATGCAAAGGAAACATTTTACAATATTTAAGAAAATCAAGATTATAAGCTTTGCCAACTTTGTTATTACATGGGGAATTCCTTTTATATTCTGGCCAAGTTTTCATCTAGTTATGATGGTGCAACTGAGAGGAACTCCTCTCTCACATGTGTATTGTGGCTGGGCTTGCCGAAAAGTTTCAGTTGGTTACATTCGTCGTCCGTGGCGGGGGAACTCGTGACCTTTTGTAAACAAGAGAGGAGGATAAAACACCTGTAAGTCCCTCCTCACTTCAAAGGCGAACGAACAAGACCACCCCACCCACAACTACAATGGCAATAATACGAGTAATAAGAACAACAAGCACCCCCACGCACAGTGGGCTCCCGGCTAAAATTCCCACCGGATGTTAATGTTTTATTTGGATTTGAAATTTTCTGCTCGCTGTTTTTAATGTACGCTGATTTGTTTGGAAGAAAATAAACAATTTGGAAATTTATTTAGTTGGAGAGCCAGGGATCGGGTCGAATGGATTGGATTGGAATACGCCACGATCCCATGTGAGGCTGCTCTCCCGCATTTAATGGCCGAATAAATATGCAATGAATATGGCCAGTCGCCATAAGTTGGCCAAGTTTATGGCTGCTTATCGATCTTATGGATAGATGTTCCCAGCGGATGGTTCCCTGAATGCGATTTTTGGTGACCCCCGTGACTCACGCTCCCCTTGGCCGGCGACCATCGTCCCGGTGGACCGCCATTTGCATATCTTTTGTAGTCCAACAGCGCCGAGTGACCTTGAGGACGCCGAGCCGCAATCAATCAAGTGTACAAAAGAAAGCGGGGTGTAGGAGGTGGAGGCGTTGAGAGGTGGTGGTTGCTTTGGGTTTGGATAAGGGAAGCATCTTGCAACTTTCGCCTTTGTGGACACAACCAGTCGACGAATTGTGTCTCACGGATACAGAAACATTTGTCTCACCTTGTCAATCACTTTGGCGGGGCGAGCGGGAAACGGTGAAAAGGGGAAAACTAAAAAAATTGAACAGGGTGAAGAGGGGGTGGAGAAGATGGACCCACCACCAGCAGCGAAATATGTGGGTCAGATCTTAAATTTTTCGCGCGTATTGGATGTCATCCTACTCGCACGCCGCTGGCCCATTTTCCAACTGTTTGGCCGATCTCTGATTTCCTATTTCCAATTTTAATTTTCATATTTTTTGAGTACCCTGTAAAAAATACTAAATAAAGGGGGGTATATACGTTATAATTGAAGATGATCGTTATTTAAATTTCATAGAAAATAAGTGCAGTTATAAATAAAAGATCATCCTTTAAAATATACTTAATTGCAGTATTTCAGAGAGAAAAATGCATACATTATATTTATAACTATAGAAAGCTGCATAAAAATATTTATATTAATGTTTATATCCTGTTCAGAACTTAACAAGGAAGATAGACAACACAACTTCCTGAATATTTGCAGATAAACCAAAGTAAACTTAACTCCGTGATATAACAATTAAGTAAGTTAGCCTTTGGAGTTACCTAACCTTTGATAGTCCCAAAAATCAAAGTGACAAAGACCAAAATTCACGCCAAATATCACGTTATTCGATGTGTGAACAACTGCAAGGGTATTGAACGAGTGTCAGCACCTTTCTAAATCTACTGTCCCTTCCTGTTTTCGATTGCCTTTGTTCCTCTATTATTTTTGTTGTTGTGGCACATGCGCGCGTTCCGAGTCCGGACAATTTGACGCTGTACTCACGTACGGCGTATGGCAGGGCATTAATAAATATAAATATATATAAAAATTCTTGGCTGCATTGGCAGCGGCAGCAGCAAACAAGCCGAATTTCAAATTCAAATTGAGGCACACACAACGCACAACCAAGGCAAACACACAAACATGGCCCCGATTGGCAATTTTAATTTGATTTTCTGACCGTTTTAGATGCTGATTAAGCGATGTCCACGTAAAAGTCGTCGTGCTGCCACCTCCTCCGCCCCATTTCCTCGGCTTCTGCCAAAACTATTCTGAAACTATTATCAATTCTTGGCTGACGGGGGCGTGGGGCTGCCTTCGTCCCCTTTTGTTGCTCGGCTGGCTTGTTTATTTGAAAATTACTCCCCGCTTGACTTGCCCCCCCTCTAAAGAGCCGAGGGGGACGGAGGGGTGGCCGCTTTCCTCTTATCAAAACATGAACATTTCGCCGCGAACGACGACGCTTTTCCCAAAACAAAAACAAAACCTGTCGGCGCAGAGAGACATAGAGAAAGAGAGAGAGAGAGAGAGAGAGAGCTTCTTTCGCGGAGAGAACTTCTCGGAGAAAAGCGAGTGAAGAGAGAAAATGTGAAGTGTGTGTGTGTGTGTGTGTTGAGTGTGTGGCATGGCAAAAGCTCTTGTATAACATTTTCCGGGTAGCATTATTCGGCAAGGAAACTGGGGGTGGGAAAGGGACTCCCACAAATTCGCACGCCCAGGGGCGGTGCAGGGAAATGGATGGGGGTTCTTCAGTGACAGAGAATGGGATTAATGCCATGGTTAATAGCAGGCGAAAATTGTAGCAAAGGTCACAGTTAATTGGGGGAAAGCATAAAGCATAAATTAATAATGCCAGTTACTGGGATTATAATTTCAGTGATAAACAAATCATTAAGAAATTACAATTACATATTTGATAGATTTTTATAATTTAAATTCAATTACTTTTTTACATTATTTAGTATTGAGTTCAAGAAAGCAGAAACATGATTACAAGGCACATAGAAATTGATATTAATGAATGGTTTTTCTAAAATAGGTACTAAAATATATTTAAAATTTGATATTGCAACTACTTGTCCTTTACCCAAACGCATATCTTTCTTATAATCTTGTAATTCCTTGTAATGATATTTGATCAGATTGTGTGTGTTAAATCCTTGTGACCTTTCTCGGGTGAATAACCTTTCCCCCGAGGAGATTATATCCTTTGAAGCAACAAGAGACTGCGTTCATTAAAATTCACGCGAACTTCTTTGAACCAAAGGTCAGTAGGTCATGTCAAAGTTTTTCACTTTCAAATTGCCTTAGAGGGGGATCCCCCCCATGAATTAAAATCCCACGCCGCTCCTGCCTGTTTCGTATAACAGATTTTTTTCGGAGCATTTTTCGTTTATTTACAATTTGACATTTTGCAAGCAACCAAAAAAACAGAAGCAGGCAAAAAAGAAAAAATAAAAACAAAAAGCACAAAATAAAAAAGAAAACACTGTAGAACAGTAGCTCACCTTCGCACAAACACACACCGAAAGAGAGAGAGAGAGAGAGAGAGCTGGCGAGAGCTCCCTATCGCTGCTGGCTCTCGTTTTTCGCATTTCGGGCAGCATTGAGATTTCCACTTAGATTTTCCCCAACAGAAATTCGTCGTCCGCCGGAGCGTTCGGTCGTGCCAGCCGTAAAAGCAGTCTCTGTGCTCCGTGACGCGGCGCCTCTGGAGGAAGCTCAACCCTCTCCGGGTCCACAGAATCGGCATCGGCATCCGTATCTGTGCAGTCGTGTGCGTGTGACCCAAGCTAGCTCACATCTAAAAACTAAAACTAAAACTAAAAAAGAAAACCAAGGCAAGACTATTTTTATTCCCAGCACAAGTTCATTGTGGTGAGGTGCCTCCAGATCGAGTTCGAGTTTGAGTTCGTCCTCCTTTGCCGGCGGGTGCAAAATTTGTAATTGAAATTTGGCCGCTTACGAAATTCAAATAGCCGGAGAGTGACTCGAAAAAACTTTTCATCTGAAAGTCAAAAACTTTGGCTGTGCGCACAGGTAACTCAGGTAACTGACTGCAAATCGCAAGACCTTTTTTTTAGGAAGTCGTCTGCCGGGGGCAAGGGGGAATTCGATTCTAGCACACACGAAATTAAATCAAAATACAATTCCATTCAATTTATTTGTTCAACATCTTCGTTTCTTTTTCACAGCATTTTTCCTCGGCCGCTAATTGAAAATTGTGCCGAAAAATGTTGTGTGTTTGCCTGCTGCCCCCCTCGAAAATGCCAAAAATGCCCCTTTGTGTGTTGCTTGTTTATAAGCAAAAGTCGGCGATTTCTATTTGAGTTTCCCCCGAAAAGCAATACCGCAACCGAAACTGAACTGAATTATTTGTTGCTCCCATTCTCGTTCCTTTTCAAGTTCAAATATATTTCGATTTTGGATTTCGCTTTGGAAAACTCGAAAGATCTCTGTCGATAGTTGTGAGCTAGTGATCTCTGTGTGGCGGCAACGTGGGGCGCTTTGTCAATGCTTTTTGCTTTTATTTTTGCATTTTTTTCATAGTCGTAGTCGCCGGTTGTACTTGAACTCGTAGTGAGCGCGTGGCGTGGCGCGTATCTGGAGATCTTTGAGATACTCTCGTACTGTGGCTGCCAGTGGAAACCGGAGACCCGCGGAGATAACGCTTCACTGGGTCGCGCGTGAATCACGCGAAACGGTCTCCAAATGCTTGAATTCTCCCAGCAGATGAGTGACAGGAATTCCCTGATCCTGGGAGTATAATATTCCATAAGCTAGGTTATATATTATATTACCTGGAATATATAATAGAATGGAGTCAATGCGGGAAAGAAACTAAGTTTCCTTATTTTTAGATAAAATCAACTTAAAGAGGAATAATAAAGGCACTTTATTTTCATTTAAATTAATAAGATTTTCTTTGGGAACATTTTGATTTTTAAAATGCAATTCGGAGTTAATAACTTATTTAAAGTCGAAGGTTAGCTCTAACAACTGACATGCATCTGAAAATATAACTAATAGAAATGAGGTTTCATGAGAAAAACAAAAACATATTGTGCGATAAGAAAATAACTCAAAAACAATGGAAAAAATTACCCTAGAACGTAATTTTTACGATCTGTGGCACTGACGGCTTTTCATGAAATCTTAGGTCAAAAAAATTCTAGAGATTTCCAAGATTCTGCTTGCTATATGATTCACAGTTTTAAAAAAGTCGTTTAAGTTGAGCAGAGAAGGTAAATAAGAAGGAATATCATGAAGTCAATTGCCTTAGATTAGTATAAATAAAAGTAAACAGACTTATATTTAAAATCTAAATTTATTCAATAATAAACTGACCCTGCATTATTTTACAGTTTAAACAAGAATTAAAGAAGAGTTGTAAAAATGTACCAAACGCTTATATCTTAATAAGCTTATCCCCTATTCGTTGTTTAAATTATCCTTTTAATATATAAACTTTATACACCATTCAAATTTTTTAAATACCACGGAAACCCAATAAATTTGATTATTATTTAGTAACATAAATCAAAATGAATCAAGTTTCCCCAGTCAATTCAATTGTTGCCATTTTATTCGCTCAACTGCAACATCTTTTAATTAAGTTGCCAATGCAATAACTCCAATTCAGCGGCAATTAAGTGGTAGTCGAGTTAAGAAGCAGTCCAGTTATCAATTGAAAATAAATCTTGAGAGAAAAACCAATTCAATGGCAATTAGTGCAGCAAGTAATCAGGTTATGGCCAATCTGAGCCATACACTGGAAGCTGCACAACTGCAAAAAGCTAATGAGCAGCAGCCCCTCGGCTATCACATCAGCTCGTTCCTCCAATTAGCAAAGCGCTCTAAGCTCGCTCGCCCCATTCTCTGTTCTCTGTATTGTGATTCTCTGATTCTCCCACTTGTCTTCGTCAGTCTGCAGCATCCGCGGGTGATTAGGTCCTGTTTCAGTTGCCACTCGAGGCATTTATCAAGTTGGGACATCAGCTGCACCACTGATATGCAATTATCCCACTTGACTGCTGCATCCATCCCCTGCTGTCAGCTGTCCGCTGTCCGCTGTCCGCTATCCGCTCTCCCATCCAAGCCTCTCGAGTGGCATTCAAAGGCCGCTGCTAGTTTCAATCGCTCAAACACAATTAAGGCATTAAAGGACACGAGCCAGAAAGGACAATTAGCGTGCGTGGGGGGGTGTGTGTATGTGTGTGCGTGCCGGGCTCATTATGCTGACATCGCCATCCTGCTCCACTCGCAGTCTCTCGCCCTGCCCGCCTCTCTCCCTCTCCACTTCACCCGTTTTACCACTTGAGGCTGCTCATTAATTATTTAGCAGCCGCCAACGCGCGACTGCAAAACTGAATAAAAGTCGCGCATACGCAGCGTAGGCCACGCTGAAAATTAAACAACTATCAGGGACAGAGAACACTGGCCAAAATCGTTTGGTAGTAACCTGGCAATAAAGATTTATGCAATCCAGGGTGTCTTAACTAAGACAGGTTTTATTTTGGAATAAGTAGCTACACGTTGCTCATACGCAGTGTGGGTCGAAGTAGGACTTGAAGTATTTAAAAAATATGTTCATACAAGATCTTTAAATGTTTTTCTAAATATATCATTGCAAGAGAACCTAATTTGTTCAATAATATAAAGTTTTCATCTCAGAATAAGTGACTAAAAGTTGCTCATACGCAGTGTGGGCCCAACCAGCACTTTAACTTATTGAAACTGAACTTAATATAAACTTTAATAAAAAAACTTTAATAATTAACAACCTGCTACAAGCTGCTCATACGCAGTGTGGGCCCAAGTATGACGTGAAATACAAAAAAATTATGAAAATGGAAAGTAGCCTAGTTACTTAGTAGTTAATTGTGCAAGAACCTAATTATTTCAATAATTTAATCAAAAAAACCTACTCAAGAACATCAAATTCTTTGCAAGCTAATTTTATTTGATTCTTTGGGTCTTACCTGCTGCTGGAAATATTAAGTTACACCTTAATTAAGATAAATTTTGGGTAAAATGATAAACATTAATTGACGCGGTGGCTTTTTCGCGGTGTGTTGTCCGTTTGGTTGCTCTGGTTATACACCAACGCACAACGATCTATCATTATAATGAAGCGTCAAATCTAATACGTCCGACTATATCCATGTCACCATGGTGCGGTTGTGTATACTGCTTAGGGGGGAGGTTTAGAGGATGGGAGTGGGAGGGAGTTGCTGCTCCTGCTCCCATTGCTGCTGCTGCTGATTCTGCTGCTGATATTGGGTTGTTGTTGCCGCCTCCTGATAACGTTGACAAACTAGATAAAAGCGCGATAAAAATGAAAAAGACAGAGAGCGAGAGGAGCTAAAGACAAAAAAAAAAAAATTGTGCGCAGAGACAAAAACAGAAATGTTATAAATAAAACAAAAGACGAAGCAGAAAACTCTGCCCTGGCTGGAATTGTATATGAATATTGTATGGGCCGGACGAGCGAGTGCTGTATGTAAGCCGCGATAAAAGGGCGGCGAGGCCGAGGAGGAGATTCTATGAATATGAATGAGATGAGAATGCCTGCAGATTGTTTGTTGACGTTGTTGTTAATGAGCGATAAACTTAACCAAATTGCCATTTACTGCGTTTATGCGAGCGGAAAAGAATCGCGATTAACTTTTTGTAATGCCGATTAAAAAGCAACGCAAAAAGGGTGTTTGATCCTGCCTGATTTTAGGGAATTTAATGCTAAGATAAATAAACTCTATTGTTTTTAATTTAAGTAAAAGAAGGCTCTAACAAATGTTTTTCCTAAATGCAAACAAGAATGTCCTCTGACACATTCAAAATTATAAATAATTTTGTATAGGCAGCCATTCTGTTTTGTCCGAAATTACACCCGCCTTGTTTAAACATAAAGCCACGTAAGTTTGTTTATGTTAATGCGTTCCCTTTGCTGTTTGTTTATATCTCCGTTTGTTTGCGGTGACACTGAAACGCGGTTTTAATTAATAATTATCATTTTCTGTCACAAATTCATTTTGTTTGCGGTGGGCTTTATGTAAAATCCACCCTGACGCCCCATCTCACCCCGACACCCCGTCACAGCTCGATTATGCACGACCACAGACAGCGTGGAAAGCTGTCAAAATTCGACAGATCAACCTTGCCGCAATCAAGCGATAGATACAGCGATACAAGTACAGATACAGATACAGATACAGATACAGATACACAGATACTTCTGATGGGCTGTTGGGACGCCCGTACAAGTGGCGAGCAAACAAATTAACAGCCGAATGCACATAACTTAAGCGATTAATGCCGTGCATTTGTTTATTTGTTTATTTTTGGCTATTCGACGTGCAGTTAGTCGAGCAATTAGCTGTAATCGGAATCCGCGCCGACGGTGGCAGACGATTTATGGCTCTCCATGGCATGGTAATGAGTCGAAAAGCCCGACTGATACGGAAAGTGCTGCTCTCCAAGTGTCACATTGCCATAATGATAATGCTGGTGGCTTAATGGAAGCTAAAAATAAACTAGGTGACGAGGGAACATTATATTTTATTTGGAGGTGTTACGGAAATTAGTAGTGATCTAAAATCACTTAAAAATGTGTCTAAAAGTATGCAATAAATGCTGGGAGGTGCACAATTCAAAGAAATTCAGTTAAGTGACATTTAAGCTTACTTTTTGGCTGATTTCCCAGGGATTTCCAAACCCTAGAACCTATTTCTTGTGAAGGAAATTTCTGCAACTTTTTATTACATGGAAAATATTGTGTAACACCAAAGAAGGTGATTTTTATTTTGCAAATAAACACAAGTAAGGACTCCCTCTGTGCTCTGCTCCCTCTTTGCGGAAAAGCGTCCACCGCAGGTTCATTTTACCCTTCAACGGAGGCCAATCAAACATTGAACTCATCGCCTCATCGCCGGCGTTATAAATAGAACAATTTGAGACAAACAACTGCCACGAGCAATCGGAAAAGGGTGGAAAAAGAGGATTACGAGGGGCGGGAGGGAGGTGACCTGATGAAGAGCTGGCGAGGATGAGGGCAACCTGGCCTCGCGTGCCATTGAAAACAATTGTTTTGTCAATATTTTCACAATTTGCCTATCGGCGGCGGCATTATCAATCGTTGGAAACTGGGGCTTAGGGTTTGGGTCACTAAACTCCAAATGAAAAACTGAACGAATGACGAAATTTTCGAATTATAAATTGCTCCTCCGCTCTTCTCACTTAACCCCCCAAACTTCCCTTCCCTCCTTCCGAAAGAAAAGCTGCGAAAACAAAGTGTAACAAAAGTTTTCCAATTGGAGGCGCGCCCAATGCCTTTTTCCTAGAGGTGGGTATAAGCGGGACGAAGGATCCCGGGGAAAACTCAACTTGACGTTGATGGAGGTTCCCCGTGAAAACACGGGGCAAGAAACAACCAGAAACAACTCAGAACTTGAATTTACGGCCGAGAGCTGTTGTTTTGGGGTGTCATTGAACTTAATTTTGTTTTTCTTTTGCTTAGCCACACCCCTCGCGCCCTCCCAGGCTTTATATTTTTATTTATTTGTGTACTTTATGCTACCGATATGAGTGTAGAGTGTAGAGAGAGAGAGAGAGAGAGAGCCCAAGGGCCGGCAAGTTGTTGACTTGCACCCGCCGCCCACTCCTTCAGGACTACTTCCTCCCCACAATGATGAATTTTTATGCGCAGCAAAAAGAGGAAAAACCGAAAGAACAGGAAAAACATGGTAGCAAAATAAGAGAAAACTCGGCCAAGAAATTTTGCATTGATTGCCAAAGCAATTTCCCAGGCAAATCGAAGCCGCAACGCAACACAAATCATTTATTTCCATTCATCAAGTTTTTCCATTCAAAAATACAAATTAAATTTGAGTTTTTTACAAGAAGAAAAGCAAACGGGAAAAGGGGGCAGGGAAGCTGATTTGAAGAGTGCAAAGTATAAGTAGCGAAGGTAAAATATATCCCAGTGAGTGACCTGAGGGGCCAGCATCCTCATTTAATATTTGATGTTCAGCCTTTTGGGTGACTCTGTTGGTTTACATATTTGTTGTTTTCGTGTTCTCAGGGGTTACCAGGCAGCTCAGTAGAATGCTTTTGAGTAATTTACTAATTTAATAAAATATTAAACTTTACTTGAAGTTGGGTATATTTGTAAGAAGTATGTTTTAGGGAGTTTTTAGAGTTCAAAATACCTAAACAGGCACTAAAATGTAAAGAATATCTTGCTAAAAAGTTAAACAATATTAAGATCCAATCATTTAAAGTAATTATAATCTTAAACCTTTACCTTAAGCTAGATTTATTTATTAAAATATGTTTAAGTAAGTTCTCAGAGTTCAAATTGCTAACAAAAATATCTAAGAAGGCTTTAAAATCTCAAGAATATGTTCCTTTAGACTAAAACAATCCTTAGGATTCAAGGGTCTTGAAAAGCTTAAGCTACTTGAAATTCATTCCGATAAGTACATGTTCATGCTGTTAGTTTTTATTTCCCTGGCATCCTTCAGGACACGCAGTGAGTGTGCCTGGTGGTGGCTTTTAAATTTTTAATAGCTGCCAAATGCGAGGGAAAAACCATTTTGGCATACAAGCAAATATAATTTGCGCTGCCTAAAAGCACTAACAATCAAACACTCGACAGCAGGAGCAGCAGCAGCTCAGCAGCAGCGCAGCAACATCGCAGCAGCATCACAGCAACATCGGCAAAAACAATGGAAACAACGGCAATGACAAGCTAAAGCAATTAGTTTAATGTGATTCCCTCCTCGACCGGCCTTCGGTTCGTCTTGGCCCAAAGAACGAGAGATGAAGCCTGACAAAGTTTTATGTACCACAAATGAAATTATAGTCGGCTCACACACACACACACACACACAACGCCACAGGCTGTCGCTGCAATTTACGCGTCAGGAAAATCTGAGAGAGGCAGAGGAAAACTGTCGCTCCTAAAAGCAGGCAACAGCGAAGATTTTTCTTTGCCTCCAGAACTCATCTTATCTTTCGGCTCTCACCTGTGCTGCTTCACTTTTAAACATTTTCACTGCTATTTTCCCGCACTTTTTCCCGTTTTTCTTCACTCCCCTTTTGTTGGCGACGCTGTCATGCACATTAACCAAATAGCTGGAGCCTTGATTTGATTATCTTGTTGTGTGTGTGTGTGTGTGCAAGGGCGAGTGTGCTGGGGAAGATTGCCGTTTGACAAGCAACTTCCGCACTTTTCCCGGAAACGGAAGGAGGCTAGCGATGGACGGTGGCGGGGGAGAGAGAGAGGGCCGGAGCACGAGCAGGAGCAGGAGGTGGTGGCATTCCAATTCATTCGGAAAAGTTGTCCCTGAACTAAGTGGACACTTAGGTGCAGGTACTTAAAAGCCAGACCTACTCCCAGGAGGCACAAAGGACGAATACCACCGATTTACTTTGTACTTTTTAAATTCATTTCAAAAAGTTACGGGTCATTTAAGCGCATAAAACAGGATATTTATAAAACTTTGCTACAATGCTTTTGCACTATTTCTTTTCATTTTAGTTGAATAGTTTGTGACTGAGGCTGTTTAAATAATTTATTTAATTCAGAATCTAGGAACTGTGTTAAGATAAAAACTAAATAAAAGTGAAATTCTATTTTAAAAGTGTTTAAAAAAATAATTGTAAAAATGTAGGCTTCGGTTTAATGTTTGAATTTCTCAAGGAACATGTAATTACCATATATATTTTCAAATGCAATTTTTTTTAATGATTTATTTATTTTGTTTTTTATTTTTAACTATTAATTTGTATAAACTACTACCTCAGACCTCTTAAAATCAGTGCTAATCAACTGAAAGTCCGCCATAAACAAGCCAATAACAAGTGCTTCGCGGTGCGCTACATATATCAACATTTAACCTTTGGATGTGAACTGGCAAAGCAAAACATATTTTGACTTGGGCTTTGATTTATGCCGCTTTCCCAGCAGATGGAGCTGTGGAAAACTGGTGGGAAGCAGAGGAGTAGGAGTAGGAGTGAGAACAAGAGCAGGAGCAGGAGAAGGAGCAGGAACAAGAACAGGAGCAGGAACAAGAACAGGAACAGGACCAAGAGCAGGAACTGGGAGCTGAAGCAAAGCGTTTTGTTCTGTTTGTGTCGCATGCATGATTCATGGCCTCTTTCGCTCTCGCTCTCTATCTCTGTTTTTTAGAAAGAGCAAAGTAGCTAAGGAGATGGAGGAAAAGTCACTGGAAATCTGTGTGTTGCCGCTGTGATTTCCGTTGCGTATCCTCGCCACCGGGATACCCAAACACACACCAATCACCACAGCAGCCACCCACCTTGTCCACCCACTTGGGGGTACATCTGCAAATTGCCTGCAATAAATTTTTTGCCCGTTTGCCATAAAACACTTAAAACGATTTGCAAGCAAAAAGAAAAAAAGAATGAAAAAACCAAAGGAAAAGCTACGAAGGGAGGAGCAGAGGAGCATGGAAATGAGGAAAATCGAGCAGGCATCTCCCGCATTTTTCATTCCACTTACGATAACCATTTTCGATATCGAATCTACTCGACTCGAAATCCATTTGCCACACACACCCATACACACACGCAGCAGAAAAGCACTCGGAACACAAACAGAATGAAAATGCTTAATTACTTCCCCTTTGGCTGACTGCAAATTTATGATGTACAAACTCAATTTCAAACAGAAAATGGCTGGGAAAGCGGCAAAATAAATTCACAAATTCAATTCTATTTGGCAGAGCAACAAATACAAACAAATGACTTCCTTTATACGCGAAAAACTTTCGACACAGATGTGTGAGTACAAGAGAGGACACTGGGAGAAATATATGCAAATATTCCTATTGTTTAATTTACTCGATTTTTGCTACAAATTAATTTTTGATGAAGAAAGGCAAAGGTTTTAAACTTATGCTTTTATATGGCACTGTTATCCTAAAAAATATGCTGTTGTTCTCATTAAAAAATTATTTATCCTGAGAAAATGTATCATAATGATAAATAGATTTAGTATATGAGGAATTAGAGTAATTCCTTTCTTTTTCCAGTGTACATGTGTGTATTTTTGTGTGGCTTTAGTGGCCTGTGGCTGCCTGCGGACTGTGGCCAAAAGTTTTGCTTACGTTTTCATTGGTTGCGCGCTTCTGTTTCTATTTCAACTACTGCTTCTGGTTCAGATTCTGTTTCTGTTTCTGTTTCAGTTTCAGTTTTAGTTTCGGTTTGCCTGGCGGGCGGACTTGGCTGAAATTGGTTATGACAAGGCCAGAAGAAATTACGAAAGTATTAGGCCCGCAGTCACGTGTGCCGCTTCCCCTTCTCCCTTCCCTGGATAAGCTGTCATCCCAGTTGCTTTAAGTGGATTATGCTGAAATTAGGAGCATAAGAGGGCAACTCGCTTCAGTACGTTCGAGTGCACAAAACCGCAACGGAAACTTACCAAGGCAGCACTCTGTCAAGTGGTTCGCTCTGAGATGAAACTGCCAAGTTTTTTTTGGGAAATATTTATGTATCTCACATCTCAACTTTGCCTCCCACTTGAGGCTTCTGTCTCTTCTCGCTGCCGGAAGCCTATTTAAAGCACTCGATGTGGCCAGGGTCAAGAGGTGCCTGCTGTCAGCTAATTGAAAACCGAAAATGTTTGTGCGCCAAATTAGCGAACCGAAAAACGGTTTTCCTGCATTAATGAAGTGCAGTCGAACACAAAGCCCCAAAGGGTCCGAAAAACCAAGCCCTGAAACCGAACAAAAACTACTCCGAGGCACAATGGCCGCAGCGGCGACAGCAGCAGCCCAAAAATAGGCAAACAATGCCGGACAGCCACCCAGCCAGGCAGCTCTGAATGAGCTGAATGAGTTGCTCCCGATGAATGGGGACTTGCTGGCTGAATGGAAGCCTGTCACGGGATCTCTGACCCGGACGCGAACCAGGACCAGTGGGGTCCAGTGCCTGACCTTTTCGTAGGAAACAAAGGCAACAGACTCGGGGAATCGCTAATCAAGCTGCTCGTCGCATTCGTGTCCCCTGTGGGTCTGTATCTGGAGGGGGTCGAAGCCCAATTTGCAGAAGGAAATGAAGAGGATTAAACCCCTTCATGGACTCACTTTAAATTGAGCGGAGAGCAAAATCAGAGATATATATATCATTATAATAAATCCATAAACTTAATAGAAGTGCCTTTATAATTTGTATATTTAAAACAGCTTTAAATGTATCTAACAGTTTCTTAATAAGAAGCCTGAGATAAACCATTATTATAGTAATTCAGTTGAGTCCCTCAAGCTGTAAGAGCTAACCAATATTTTTTTTTTGTAAACCCATTCACTGAACAAAGCATTTTGTTAACGCCAAAACTTTTCGCTCTTTTCCGATGCAATTTCAGAAAGCCGCAAGGAGCAACGCGAGGCCGGAATTTTAATCAGGCCGCAGAATGCAGGCGGAAAGGTTTGGACGCGAGTGCAAAACAACGGCACACTAATTGTGGCCAGGACCACGTCCAGGACGAGGACCAACCAGGGACCTGGACCAGGACCATGGCGTCATTTGTATGCAGCCGGGGAAATTCTGCGACAGTAACACAGGCGTCCACGGAAGTGCCGAGCAGCGGCTAAACGGAAGCCAGAATACAACCAGAAAATAACCAGCCAGAGTGCCAACGAGGAACAAAAACAGCGGAGGCAAAAGCAAAAAAGAGCTCTCATAAACTGAAGTCGATTCCACAACGCAGTCAGGATGATGAGCGCCGGAGGAACCTACATTTCCACCGCCAGCGTGGAGGTGCCGCAGGCTCTGCAGGATGGCGACAAGTTCATCCGCTGGGATGATGTGAGTACCATTTAATTTTAAAGATTTTTTAGTGGGAACCAAGCTTAAAGTGCAACTGAGAGAGTTAAGTGGAGAATGTCCTTAAACTAAAGGGGATATAATAAGATATATAACGCCCATTTAAATTGGTTTTTGTAGAAGATATCGAATGATTGGGAATGTAAGAGTTATCTCTCAATCTTGAGGAATATTTAAAGAGAACCTAGAGCCAATTCTAGAAAGAAAGAATCCTTTGGCGTTACGCATCTTGTCTTTGCCCAAAAAGAGTCTTGCTGAGAGTATAAAACGGGAAATGTCAATAAAACAAGGTACTTCAGTTAATAATTTAATTAAAAATTGATTAGCACCATATTTAAATCTGATCTACAGTACCATAAGCATTTCTTAAGTATTATTAGGATCTTATATTAAACCTAGAAAAAGATAAGGCTTCTAATTTATTAGACAGTGTCTTAAGTGGCTACTTGGTAGGTTATTTTCCTCTTCTTTTCCTTTTTTTACTTGATTAATTGTAGTTAAATCATTTTAATGACGCGTTTAGTGAACTAAATAACAAATAATCAAGTCTAGTGTGGCAGTCCCAGCATTAAATCATAGAAAAATCGCTGTGAAATCTAGGCTAGATAGTGCATATATGAAATATGACCTTTGATTAAACTGTAGCATGATATCATAGATGTTGTCATCGATTTCATTTGCAAGCACATTTCGACTTGCCATAAAGTTTCCTTAGATCTTTATAGACTCAAAGACTATTCAGAGAATCGAAGAACAGATTTTGACTACAGAATGTTCGTTTATTTAGTGAGTATATAAAAATGTCAGATATGGCTTATGCCTTGCTGTTCTCCTCGATCCATTCCGTGTAAGACCCAACATGGGTGTACACAGAAGGATACATGGTAGAAGCACAGGGAGTGTAACCCCAGGAGACGATGCCCACTAGCTCAGTCAATCCTCCATTTTTTCTCACCAGCGGTCCGCCACTGTCTCCGTTGCAGGCTCCGTCGGCGGTTTTGGCGGTGTAGGAGCAGACATTGGATTCCGCCACGGGAGCGCTAGAAGGCAACGCTGCCTGGCATTCAGCGTAAGTGATGATGTCTAGATCCAGCTTCTGCAGCAACTCGGGCAAAGATCCCGAGTTGTCCCGCCCCCAGCCGTAGAGAACGCCTGGACCGGCGACCTGGTAGGTCAGGGAGGGTAGGCTGATCACGGACACTGGGTTGCTGCCGTCGCGGGCCACCACATCGAGATCGAAGGCCTTGTCCAGCTTGATCAGACCGATGTCGTAGGGTCCCACGCCGCCGCCGTACTTCTCGTGGACAATGGTCTGGGCCTTGGTGTACGACCTCGTCTGAATGTTCTCCGTGCCAGAGCGGCCATGGAGGCCCATTTTGGCAACGGCCGAATTGTATGTCAGGCAGTGGGCGGCGGTGAGAATCAAATCCTCGGCTATCAAGCTTCCTGCACAGAAGTGCGACGGGCTCTGCAGGGACACGATGTAGGGCGCCTCGCCCGGCTGGGCCTCGTAGCCGTTGATAATGCGTCCCTCGGGGAATCCTGGCTTGGCGATCACGTTGCCGGAGGCCATGCTGGCCAGCGCCAGAGTCAGTAGGACCACGAATTGTCTCATGTTGCGTTCTCTGTTGAGTTTTTTTCACTGCTAGACTATGCCGGGCCTTATATAGGTCCCTCTCCGATCGCCAATCGGTAATCGTCCATCGGCCATCGGCCAATCTTGGCCCGAAGCACTCGAAGATCGGTGTTATCGCAATCGTCAAGAGATTTACGATCCTGACCCGGCATTTATTTAGCTTTGTCCTGTAGTGGCGCCTTTGACTGATTAATTTCTATTATCGTCCAGCGCCTGCATCCACTTGAGGCGAGTCTTGGGACAGGCGTCCCCTGGAGCCCATCAGTCTGGCTCTTGGCCTGGATTCTAGCCAGGCATCTGCCCTAGTTTTTCCAAGAGTCTTATGGGGTTATCTCTCTAGTTAGTCTAGTACTCTCAAAGCATTTATAAATGTTGGTCATAAAATGGTAGTAAATCATTTAATAGATAGGTAATTTGCCATTTACCAACTACTCGCAGTTAGATTAGATAGCAGATGTGTGAATGAACTAGTCAGGGGCAGATATTCAATTAAGATTTATATCCCAAAAGTTGTATTCACGGAAGTTCACCCAGGGGTGACACCTATAAAACCATCAAAGTCCTTAATGAAAATCTTATCAAGGTTCTTTTGCCGATTGCTCATTTTATTTAAGTAAAATGTAAAGCTTTAAATGCTTGTGAAATTGTCTAGATATTGTAAATTAAACAAAATCCTTTATAACTCGAATTGAATACGAAATCCCTTATTAAGATTATTGAATTTTGGTTTTGTGTCAAGGACATCATCTTAAAGTTTTGTATTTAAAGTCGATTTAATGACCTTTCACTATTTTTTTTCTAGAATATATAGGTCGTGTGTTAAAAGACAATTGCAACAGGTTTAGAGCTTGTTTCATTTGTTCCTGGAATGTTCGGTAATGTCAACAAACTCAGAATTTAGTCTTGGAAATTTTTAGATTAATATCATTCCTGTCATTCCTGTATATAAACATTGTGGCCAAACAATTTTGGTAGCAACATTTGGGCAGTATAAGAGTATAGCTTTTTGAGAGCTTTTCCAATCAGTTTTGGTGGGTTCTCTTATCTCGCAGATAAGGAGGCTCCACTCGATCGCTTTGATTGGCCAAGTGCATGACTTTCCAGACCCGCGGCTCCTCTATCAATGGCACACGCCTCCAAAAGTCTGGGCTTTTCCAGAGCTTATTATAGCGAGGCTGTAAATCAAGAGACAAACTGTGGACTTGACAGGCCTTAATCCAGCGTCGATTAGCAATCGATTCGGGGGTAATCAGACATCATAAATTGTAAAGCCAACCTTGATGGATTATCAAGCGAAGATTGGACTGGACTTTCGTTGTTTGCAATTATTTCACCAGGGATCGGGGAAGGTGTTAATGGACAATATAAGGTATTAAAATGTGCCTAGTCAGGCGATCACACGGTTAGACTTACCTTTGGGAAAATGGTTGATACGCGGAGTACTTGTTTTAGTTTTTAGTTTACAGTAAGTTAAACAACTTTATTGTGGTAGTAATACAAATAATATAATTAGTTTATACAAAGTGTTTAATCATTTAGAGAACAGTACCTAATCTATTTCATATCAGCTATAATTTTGGTCAGCAAAATGCTTGATCATCGTGTCTAAGATTCTATGACTGTATTATTTTAGAGCTAAAAATATCTGATTTTGGGTAATCAACAATCAAAGCAGATCATAAATTATTATATATGTATTTCTTTCCCTAGAAAAGATTACTTTCATAGATGTTTAGCTGAATAAAAGTTTGGGGACTAAAAATCCCAAGGAAAAATATTTGTTAAATAAGTTTTCTTCCTGCTTAATAAGTATATACTTCAAGCTTCAATCTATATTTATAGGAATTACACCTGTGAAAATATAGGGTTCAATTCCAAAGGAGTTTTACGGATCTTCCTGATTCCCCAAACAATATTAAATATTTGCTTTCCCCTCCACAAACCCTCCAACCCCTGAACCAAAAAACACTCATAACTTTAGTCGGATGCATTTATTCAACAATCGATCATTTCTCAGA
>JAEIHY010008641.1:0-29613 GCA_018904565.1 Drosophila tsacasi | reverse complement strand
TGTTGCTGCGATATTTTTTGGGCTGGGATCGGTAGTGATGGTGGTGGTGTGGTGTCGCTTCAAGGGTGCTATTTCTCGCACCACATTTATGGCTGGAGAGCGTCTTGGCCGCGCTGCGGCGTGAGCGGCAAAATCGTTTGTTTTATTGAATTTTTATTGTAGTTTGAATTTATGACGGCAGCGTCGACACTCGACTGGATTAGGGTTCCACCAGCCATGGCCAGAGCCAGAGCAAGGGCCAGAGCCATGAGAGATGACTTTATCGGTTTTATTTTTTTTATTTTGCTTGTTTTTGCTGCATTAAATCGCAGCCAACGAGCCTTGGTATCTGTCGTGTGCCCCATGCCCCCTCCTGTTGCCGCCCCGTTTGTCTGGCAATTTTGTTGAAATAACTTCAGTGTTGCGTTTGTGTGCGTACGTGCCGCTGAAGTGCTTCCATCCGGGCAGGGCACTCCGCTGCCTTCTCACTCTCCTGCCTCGGCATCCTGAATCCTGCGAATCCTCCGGCCGGAGTCAGAGTCAGATTAGCTCGCAAAACCGCAGACAACAGCTGCCGCTGGCAACCGCCAAAGCAGCGACTCTGAAGTGGTCTGTGTGTTTTGTATGTGTTTACAGAGAAAATAAATATTATTAGATTCGTTACAAGATGGGAAAATCTTATATTTTTTAGGGGATAATAGAATTCTAAATAATTTTGGAAGCTATTTATTCAATTTTAGGTGTTTCGCAGACCAGCAAAATTACTCTTGAAAAATTAATGGGGATGACATTAATGTTAACATAATTAATTTCAATAATTTATTGATTTAACTTGGAGATTTTACCTTGAAATTAGGTTTTTTTAGGTTTAAAAACGTTATAAGACCAAGAAATATTATAAGTTTTTAGTTTATTTAAATATAAACTTACTTTTATTATGCATTTGTATAAATATTTGCTTACCGATCTTTTAAATCTATTTTCTGTAATCTTTTAAAACGAAAAACAAATATAGCAACGTATAAATTTAAAATATATAAAAAATACACAATTTCATGAATTTGTATATAGAAAACTTATAATTTTCTCTGTGCCCTCTGTGTATGCATGTGAATAATGTCCAGTTGCGTATGCAAGGGTTTTCTGGCTTCTAAGGGCAGACCCTCTGTCAGCGGAAAGGAGAGGTTTCGGGTCCCCAAACCAGTTTGTTTATTTGGGCTTCACGCGAAATTCGTTTCTCTCCGACGTATTTGTATTTGTTGCTTTTTTTTTGTTTTTGATTTGGGTTTTATTTTTATTAAGCGCGTAACGAAATTAGTAACTTTGGCGTCGTGATTTTGATGGCCGTACTTGAGTGTAACCCCAGGACATTTCATAAACCCGCTTTGATTGATTATTCACTGCATTCGCTCACCCACTTCTTTACGTTTATCTTTCTTTCAGAGAGCTTACGCGATTACTTCGGACGTTATGGTGATATCTCAGAGGCTATGGTCATGAAGGATCCCACGACGCGCAGATCCAGGTGAGCGAAATCGGATTAAAGGGGTTGTCTTTGATGAGTGGTGGCGTTTTCTGAGTATATATGTTTAAAGAAGGAGATTTTCGGGGGAGAATGTTTTCAAAAAATTCAACAGGTGGGAGAAATGGATTTTACTCTATCAAGTTTTTATTGGGATTTTTATTGGAGGGATGTACAAGTTGGTTTTGAGTTTAGAGAAGGTCTTTGAAATCTATTAGATTATCTAAACTTGATAAGATTGTTAGTATGTAAATATTTGAATGTGATGTGTTTTATAAGGCATATAAATATCTAAGCAAAAAGAATAATTCTCTTAAGAATTCGTGAATTTTTTATACACTTTTGTTTCTTGAATTATTGGTTCCTCTTAATCAATATCCAACATATTTACTGTAACCAAAACTCGTGTTCTATTTAAATACTGCCCTTAATTTATCAATCATAAGGCTCTTCCTCCCCGCACACATTTGACGTTCTCCCCTTTCCAGGCGAAATACTATCCGCCATTCGAACTGATTTTAATTATTTCCTATTTTCGTGTAATAAATTCGTTACCCGGCAACCTTTTACCTTTCAGCCGTTGCCGTGCTGTTGACCTCTCTACCGCTCATCTGTTGCCCCTTTTTCGGCCCGCCTGTATTTTCTGCCATCTTTGTTGCTGCTGTTGTTGTTGTTTATGGTCATGCACGGCTGCATCCATTTCCAAATTTGAACAGTTTGGTTAACCGCTAATTGGTTTTCATTTTCATTGATTTTATTTTTTCCCTCTGTGTTACTCCTCTCTACCTAGTACTCCTCCGCTATACTCCTTATCCTTTTCCAAAATTGTGTGTGTGTGTGAGTCCGGGGGGTGTATATTTGTGTTGTGTATTTTGCCCGTAACGTTTGTCATTTGTTGCGGTTTCGATCAACTTTCAGTTGGCTGAACGTGGCTGATACCTCAACCCATCCGCCGACCCTCTTCAGTGACCCCCGTCGGTCGCCGGTGCCAGCAGCTCTGCCTGCACTTTGACCTTATTTAAAAATGCTTAACGTAAATTAGCTGTTTTCTGCGGACAGTATGAATAATGAGACAGCATTTAAACGAGTCAATTTTAATTTTCATATACATGAAATCAAATTCAAGCCGAAGTCAGTCTTTTTTTTTTCTGAAAACTAATTAATCGTTTTATGGGGCGTATACGCAATACGCAGTAAGCGGAAGGTGGCTGATTTTTGTTATTTAGTAAGTTCAATTTAAAAAACTATCAATTCAAATAACAGACTTACATTTTTATATATTTTCTTTATTCGTTTAAAAAGGATGACTTAAAACTTGAGATTAAGATAGGATACACCTTGCACGTATTTTTAAGGTCTTTGGTTTTCGTAATAAATAGTTTTAAAAAGAAGTTTATTTAATTTGTATAATTTTCTATATGCAGTTTCTGTTAATTTTCCTGCAGCAACTTATCGTTTTGTGGGACGTATACGCAATATGCCCAAGGTGGTTGTTTTTCGTTCTTGAGTCCGTTAGTTGTTATTTTATATTTTAAAAATAATTAATACAAGTAACACTTTTAAAATTAATAATTTTTGTAGGATTCTATTAATGTTTAAGTTTATTAGTTGTTCAAAATGAATACTTTTAGCTAACCTAAAGACAGGACTTAGCTATCAAGTTTTATATTGTTTTAAAAATAAACTTGTTTTCACTCTAAAGTTAACAAACTCTCCCAGTCTCAATTGATTTAATTATATTATATTTTTTTCATTATATTTTACCGGCTAAATAAAAATTTAACCTTTTATGTAGTGATTACGCAATATAGGGAAGCTCGTTGTTATTCATTATTTATAATTTAGTTCATTTGAGTATGTTTTTGAAGCAGATTATAAATAGTATCTGGTTCAGTTATTTTCACATCCACTATTATGAAAAAAAAAACTTTTAAAAAAGTTACCCTTTCGTTTTTAAAATAATATAAAATCTCCCAGGATAACCTTCATTTTTATTTATTTTATTTGTTGAGAACTAGTATTTTCTTTTCCCTCCTCTTGCTAATTTTCCTTGCCTTATCCTATCCCAGGCAACATTTAATCGAGTCAATATTCATCAAATGAAACCCAAGTCCTTTCGGCAACTAGCAAGTGTTTATGTGCCGCCCTCTTTTGGCACTAATTAAGCATTTTATGGTGCGGAAGCTACCCGCTTTTTTCTTCGTTCTGCAGCGCATTTTTTGCCCCAGCTTAAACAACTGCTCTGGAATTTGTCCAACGAAATATATCTTTGTTTTAATTGAATTTCATCTAATGTCAGTGGAGTGGCGGCGGCGAGGCTTTCAGGTTAACAAGCGACGAAAGTTTACGCCACCTTCCTGCAGCTCTTTCCCACTTGCAGGAGCTTGGA
This sequence comes from Drosophila tsacasi, assembly GCA_018904565.1. Taxonomy (NCBI): domain Eukaryota; kingdom Metazoa; phylum Arthropoda; class Insecta; order Diptera; family Drosophilidae; genus Drosophila; species Drosophila tsacasi. Next base: position 25,723 of record JAEIHY010008641.1, on the reverse strand, counting down.
GCTTGGAGCTCGGAGCTCGCTGGAGCCGTGTGTCCTTTCGCCTTTGTGCATGTCATGTTGGCTGGCAAAATTTTTATGAACTGCGTGCAGTAGAAGCTGAAGCAGTATCTCGTACTGCCAACAGTAAAACAGTTGGCACTTCGCAGCACCCCAACACCCAGTCCTCAGTGCCTGTGGAAAGTATCTTAAAACCGGGCTGCGAGGGATGGAAGCGGAAGTGGACGGATAAAGGACGCAAAACGAGGAGCGGCAGGTGTTCTACCCTCTGGTAGTTGTAAATTCCGCAGCTCTATTTGTTGCCGTTGCCGTTGTTGCCTGATATCATCGTGTCAGGGATTTCTAGCAAAATTTAATAAAAACTTTATGTCGCTTAAAAGAATGTTTATGGAAATTTTTCACTTAAACTTGCGCAAAGTAATAAATGTAAACAGAATTCCTGAGGAGGTGCGACAACAAAATTCAGACCGGAAGACTGAGCGAGCGAGCGAGCGAGCAAGCGAGGTGGTTGGAAAGGGACAGGGCGAGGAGCGAGCAACAAGCTGCACGCAAAGTTGTCGCAGCGAGAGTCAACAGTGTGGTTAATAAATATGCGCCCCAGTCGCCCAGCCGAAACAGGAAACAAGGATATGCCGCTAGGATCAGGCATCAGCAGGCATTGCATACTTATGGGGCCACCTCCTTTCGCTACCTAACTCGTTACACGGTTCAAAAAAAAGGTTTTCTTTAAAATATTTTGCAAGTAAAATAATAAGAGTTGTTTTTTTATTATTTTCGGAAATAACTTAACAAATAAATTAAATAAAAAGCAAATACTTTCTCTGTTAATATCAAAAAGAAAGCCTCCTACAAAAGGTTAGGGAAAATGGTAAATCCTTAATTTGTATATATTTTTCTAATCCCTATATACGATTTCCCAGATATATACTTTATAATTTATGTTGTTTCCAGTATAAATAATTTAAAAATAAAATTTTTAAATAAAAAATTACATAAAATATATCTGAAATCTTGTCTGACGCCTCTCAGAAACCCTTTTCTTTCCGTGTGCACTTTATCCTTCCCCATTTACTTGCGATTGTGTGTGCTAGATAGATGCCCCGAGATATCTCACTTCAAATGAGATTGTATATTACAATAAAATGGAGTGAAGTACAAATTAGAAAACTTGCAAATAAATTTTAAAAGCACAAAATGAACAACAGTAGCGGAGGCAGCGGCAAAAAAAGAAATAAAACAAAAAAAAAAAGGAAAAAGGCCATAGCCCGGGAAAACAAAATGAAAGCAAATGGCAAACAAAACACATTCACAGAAACAGAAAAAAAGAAAAACAAAAAACGAAAAATTGAAAACAGAAAACGGAAAACGAAACGCGCTGAGAGAGCGGGAAAATAGCGAAAAACTTTTGCAAGTTGAGCGGGAATTTTCTTGCGGGCGAGAAGACAAAGCGGGGTCGCTCGAGTGCAGCAACAATAAAAAATTGAGTAAAATGGCAAATGGCAGCTAAGAAACGCTGCTCCTGCTGGGGAGAGAAGCGGGAAAATCGAGAAAAGCTCAGCGGCAGCACTCCGTCGCTCCCCCTCCCGCATAAGTAAATCCAAACAATTTATTGTTGTACTTTTAGCATTCTTCTTAAGCGCGTTGCTGTTGCTGCTGTTGTTGCTATTGCTGCCGCCGCTGCCATTGAAGCAAACATAAGCGACTTTTCAATGAGTTTCGAAAGTTATTGAAACATAAATTATATCGCACGGCGCACGCACGCCAAGCGCAGAAGACCCCCCGACCGCCTCCGACCGCCCCTTCCGGGGAAAACACAACCACAGCAACAACACAACGCAAAACACCCTTTGAGGGAAAGGGACGCCTCTGCACAGACTCTCTCTGTGTGTTTGTGTGTGTGTTTGGCAATTAAGTTAAATTTTTTTTCGCTGCCGCTTGTTAATGTTTTTTTCGGCTTTTATTTCGCGCCACACGCGCCAAGCAGAATTTTTCGCCTTTATTTATTTGCCGGACACACACGGCGAATGTTTACCTGAATCTGTATCGAATGAGAAATCGCATTTTCCACCCGCGCGCAATGTTGCATAATAAATTTAACGGGTTTTTAGATAAGAGCCGGGATACCGTACTTAAAAAAGCACAAATAAAAACGAGTATGTATGCGTTCAAGTGAGCGTTGCGACTATATTATACTTCGTTGTGGTTTTTGCATTTTTAAATGTATTTTATTATACTAAAAAGGTGATTTCATGGCTTGCATTTAAAAATAACTAAAATCAGGATAATTTTACTAGAAATGCAAATGCTTCAAAAGTCAGCCATTGCACACTTTTTGGCTTATTTTAAAATTATTTCCTTAAACAAGTTCTAAGGAGATTTTTCGGTTGGAATAAATAAATAATTTAAATAAAATAAGTAAAAGTTATAAAATCTATTAAAATGTGTAGAATAAATTCTACAAAATATAAAACCCTTTTTGAAATATAAATTAGCATTTAATTTAGGCTTTTCAAGTAATCATTGCATTCTTTTGGACCTTTATTTTTATTATCCAATACAGAAAGATACCTAGTCCTAAAGAGAAATAAACATGTTATTTTAGCTTCATATTTATCAACGCATACTTTTAAGTAAGTAAGTAATTATCCTGAAAGAAATATGATGATTTTCCTAATTATTGTGAATTTAGTTACACATTTGTATTTTCTGAAAAAAATACCTTTCCTCGCATATACCCCTAAAAGCCTATATCTACTCTTTACCAAAATCCGGTCCAAAGGGATAAGCAAAAAGTGGTGGAAACATTTTGCACAACCATTAAATGTTTTGGCTTTGATAAACTTTGATACAAGTTCGATTCTGCGGCGGCTATCGCTATACATATACTTTTTCGAAGGCAAATTTTCGCGACATAACTCAATTGGAATGGATACTTACTTGCTTCCGATTGCCTTTTAAATGGGAAATACTTCGGTTCACAAACAAATAAAAAATATAATAAGAATGAAAAACAAAAAAGGCGAAAACGAAAACAACTTTAGAAAGATTTAACAAAGACAAAGTGTTTTAATAATGAAGATTAAGGGTTGCTGCAGATTAACGCAATTTCACCCTGGCGAAATGTTTTATATCTGGCATTTAACGGCCTTTGATAATATGCACTTAATACTGGCGTAATCCCCGAACATCGCCCCTGTTTTGTGCGAGGCATTTAATATCCTTGTAATAATTTATGTACAACTTCAAACTCTTATTTGTCTTGCTCTAACACACTCTCGCTCTGGCTCTCGGTGGACATAATTAACTCAATTTAATCACTTTGCCAAGCTCGCAGCTTTAGTGCGCCACTTTATGTGTTTTAGTGGGGATTTTGGGGTTTTTTTTGTCGGTTTATTTTTTCTGGTTTGGGTATTCCTCATCCTCGCGACGGCGACCTTCTGGCATTGACCACTTTGGAGTGGGCTCTCGGCGGGGGCGATTGCGGACCGATCTCACATACTCGGCCAAACGCGAACGGCAGCTGCGCTTTGCCCTTTTCATGTTAATTTCCCAGCACACAAAACCAAATGGCTTTATATTTTTTCTCACCCTCCCCCTCGACCAGTGCTGGCTGCATATGCTGTGTGTCCAAGTGTGTGTGTCTGTGTGTGTGGGTAGCAATTTTTCATCATTAATTATGGCGTCGCTGGCCGGGTGTGAGTGTGCGGATGTGTGTGTGGCAAACATCAGTCAGTTACAGGAGGCAAAAGACCATTAGGACATCCCAGCCATGGTCCAAAAGCTGGTTGAGATGTCACTCACACACAGTGGATACAGTGGAAAATATTGATTGGTTTTGGGATTTTTCACAATATTTTATATAGGAATATATACAAAAATGTAACTAAATAAGAGGCTCTAATTGTTATGAAACCTAAACAGACTAGATTAAATTTTTCAAGTGAATTAACTAATTTTAATATTATTAATACTTATCCTGCATAAACAATTTCTAAACAATTTTACAAGAAAAAGGATTGAAGTATATTTAAGCCTCCAAATAAATAATATAAGTTCCTTATTTAATTCTTTCCTTATTTTGTTAAACTAAATACAAACTCAACTAATATTTCTATGAAATATGGTTATTGTTGTAAGAGAATTTCTTGCCGTGTACACACACTCGGATGCTGTCAACTCGTGTGTGGCAGCTTCAGCTCTCCCCTCCACATACCAACATACCGCCATTTTCCCCCATTTCCACTTTTCCCCACCATTGTTACTGTTGATTATTTCATGCGCTTTCTCCGCCCGCGCATTTTTATGCGCATTTTATGTTTGTATTTGTATGAAAAGAAAAACTCAGCCTCCGCCGAGAGCCTTCACTCACTTGCCCCGAAAACAACACAAAAAAATATGTGCGGAGAATAAGAGGAGGAATATTTTTATGATCCCCGCAGACTCCCCTAATCACACACTCCCTTGTAATTGCTTTGTGCACCGCACTTTTACATAATAATAATAAAATGAATTATAAAATAAAGTCACCTTTCTGCACCGAGGCTCGAGACTCTTTGTTAGTCACCAGCTGCCGCAGAATTTAATGTGGCAACGACACTCAAAAATTGACATTAGCAGCAGGCATACGACGAAACCATAAAAACATAACAAATGGCCGGCCATAATGTGTGTCCTTAAACTGTCACTAAATCGATAAATTTTCATAATGGCCAGGCCATTTAAATATTTAGCCGAAATGTTTCTGGGGAAGAAACCCCTTTTTGGGGCTCGCTCTTCGCCAGCGCCTTGTTCTTGTTCTTGTCTGGATTAATAAAATTACCCACGACCCCCACGCACAGATAGCGCCAGTTGGGGGTTCGGTTGGAAGGCAGGGTTTGGGGCTTTACATCAACGCAAGGGCACGCACACACACAACTCGAGGTGGACTCGACATCGTTGACGGGGCGGCGACATAGTCGTCTTAAATGTCTCCATGCCAGGCTTGAGTAGCCTCAGCGAGCTAGAGAAAAAATAGCGAATAAAAAGTGTGTAGACGGAGAAAAATAATAGTTTCCTAGCAAGAATTGAATTTACCAATCATCAGGTGAAATTTAAAAAAAGTAGATAGTCGAAAGTACTTTTTTTTATGATGTGACGCTGGAAAGTATGATTTTGCTTTTGTGCAAAGGATATACCAAGCTATTCTATGGTCGCAACTTGTTTTTAAACTCTTTTTAGTTAGCTTTAAATGAAGTAAATGTGGGAAGTATGTGAGATTTTAGTCATTGATTTTTCTCCCCGTGTATAAGAGGGTCGGCGGCAAGAGGTTGCCACTCACGCAGGCCCAGTTAAGTGTGCGTGTTCAAGGATGCATTTTTGTGCCCAGGAAAACGACACGACACAAAACGAAACGAAACAAAGACAAAGGTATAAAAACGTGCAAAATGGGCGTGGGCGGCGCCTCTGTCTTGCCCTTACCTACCTCTGTTACTCTCCCCTCGAAAAAGCAAAGCCCCGCTCCGCTCCCAAACCCGTATTTCGTAGGCTTATAAAGTGCGAGGCGAGCCAAGGCAGGAAGCCACTTGTGAAAGTTTCATGCACGCGGCCCCACTTCACACGACAGCAGTCAGCAGCCAGGGACGGCGATGCCAAAACGGGGGGTTAGGCTAAGTCAAAAATGAAAGAAAATAATAAAGAAAGAAAAAAAATAAGGAGCGAGGCTGAGGTGATCGAATCAAAGATTCCTCGGAAAGAGATTAATAGGATAATTATAAATAAACTCGTTAACTTAATTTAGTTATAAATCAGCTGTAAATTTAGTTTTTTTCTTAAATTCTGGTTTGAATAAGTTTAAACAAAACAAATTATTAGTTAAATATTACCCTCCTAAAATAACCTCCTATAAATAAAAAATTCAAGATAAAACCTAGAAATCTAAAATGATTATTAAATTACTAGGAAAACTAAGAAGTCTTGAATCCTCCAAAAGCAAAGTCTCTTCAAAATATTAAAATATTTCTTTAAACGTAATTTTTCCACAACTTTGTATTATTATTATTGAGGGGTATTCCAGGAACAAAACAATGGGAAAATCTGAGAAAGAGAACCGCACAAAGACGTCGCGTCTTGGTCCGCTTGGAAGTGCTTGTTAGTGCGCTCGGGATTTGACGTTTCGCTGTAGCCAAGGCTTAGAGAGAGGCGGTGGCTCTGGATACCAACCACCTTCCATCTGCCCAGACTCGGCCTTATACCTCTTCATCTGCCACGCCCCCTTTTGGGTACTCCACTGTCGTCTTAAGTTGCATTCCCCTCTTGCAATTGTTCGTTCGTTCGTTCGGGGCGCCTTTGTTTGGCTGTTTCGAAATTTTTACACGAAAAAGTCATTTGAATATGCGTTTGTTGCTGCTGGCGGCCTACTACCTCCTGGAACATTTGCCTCTGTGGATTGAAAGTTTCGTTAGCCGTCAGCTACTTTTAGTACTTTCATCCCTTCCCAAAAAAAAAAAAAGAAATACCACCTTCTTTTCTCAGTTTTAAGGTTGAGGGCATGGCTTGCGGCTTCTCTGGCAGTTTTTGCGAGCAGTGCATCTCTATGCACAATATAAGCTTCGCCTCCGTTCTTCAGCCTTGACTGCAACTTGTATATTAACAATACCGACGGAGGGGAACTGAAACGTTAAGGGGGTTGGGAATGGGGATGCGCTGGGGTTAAGGGTTGCCGGAGACACAGAGACAATTGTTTTCTTACTTCCGCTGACTTCAAGAGCAATTCACAGTAGTTTGTCATTCTGTCTGAGCCACTGAGGTCAGTTGAGGTTGAGGCAATTAAGAGATAAAGCCAAGGGTTTGGTGGCAGAGGGGCTAAGATTAAGCCCGCACTCCTTCAGGTGCTCCAAGGGTGGCGTTTGATGTGGGACACAAAGGGAAAATAGCAAGGTAATTGTAAAGAAATTAAATAAAAATCAGATCTTTAGGAAAAATTTAATTTGGTATGCTTGAAAATACTAAAATTCGAAGGTTTCAAGGCTTAAACTCCTTTGTAATTTCTAGAAAGTTTTTTGTCAGTAATAATATATCACATGTTCTTTTCTTAAAATTTCATTGTGTATTCATTGCCTTTTCGACAAGCACAAATTTCAAACTGTACGAGGGCAGTCTGTTCGTTAAGCCTAAAAAATAAATTTTGAAATTGTTAAGATTTCTTAACCATGTCCGAGTTTGAAAACCAGTCCGAGTTCCAGAATCTGTCTGCCAACGACAAGGAGCTGCAGGAGTTCCTTTTGATCGAGAAACAGAAGGCCCAGGTCAACGCTCAGATACACGAGTTCAACGAGGTCTGCTGGGAGAAGTGCGTCGGGAAGCCGAGCATCAAGCTGGACCACGCCACCGAGACTTGCCTCAGCAACTGCGTGGACCGCTTCATCGACACCTCGCTGCTGATAACCCAGCGGTTCGCCCAGATGCTTCAGAAGCGAAGCGGTGCGGGAAACTAAGAGCTTCCTGTACAGCTATCCTGCTATTAAATTTATTTGAAAACTTAAAAGCTGTTGCCTAAGCACTTTACTCCATGGAAGTCCTGCACAGCTACCACCGCATCCAGATTTCGAAGGACTTAAATCCCTAATTGAAACCTGTACCATGTTTCCGAAGGCCAACAACCAAAATATAAATACAATTTGCTTTCCCTAAACTATAATCAACGAATTAAGTTTCTTGCTGTGTGCTACTGAAAAATATTCCCATTTATTCCAGTTGAACCTTGCTCAATTTCACGTAATCTTTGCCCTGGATATATTCAGGATTCTATTTACTCTGCCAGGCCATTCCCACACCATAGTCATTTGCCTATGAAATGAGCTTTCGGTTACAGTTTTGGCTATTGCCTTCGGAGGGGGCGGAATATCATCATCCCGGTCCACCTGATCGCCGGACATATGCTGGGCGACTGGTAATATTGTTATCTGCTCCCATTACGGAAACAGGAGGACGCACACACTCGCAGATGCTCAACCAACACCTGGATGTGGTGAACTTTGACCGTTTTGGTAACTCATTTAGTTAGATTATTTACGGTAATCCAAGACGCCAGCCACAAGCCAGCCGCCAACTTAACTGCAGACACTCTCTGCCAGTCCCTCCCGTTCCCAGCCATGTTCCCTGACATTTTCCCTGCGATTTCCCATCCCTTTTCCGTTGCTATATCTGTATGAGCACAAGTATGAGTATCTACGGGCTAAATACATGCAAGTTGTTTTGCTAAATTGTGCGTAAGCTCGGGAGCGGAGCGAGAGTATCTTTGGGAAAGTTTCTCAAGCTCCAAGCTCTGCCATGCCAATTCAAATAACACTTTTATTTAGCTTGTGCTCCTTTTGGCCGTGTGCTCGGTCGGTACGTGTCTGCGGTGTTTGTGTGCTGCTTGCTACATGATTGCCACGTCCCCCTCTGGTTCCCCCTTTTCCCTTTGCTGGCCTGGCTCTCACCTGTCGCAGCTCAGCTCACCCTTTTCAGCGGCCCGAAAAAAGGTAGAAAGGTGAGTTCTCGAGGTGGCAGCATCCAGCAGCAGCAGCAGCAGCAGCATCAGCATCATCCTTGGCTGCTGGCAGCTTGTGTGCGTGCGCTCATTAGCATTCTGAAACGGCTTTATAAAATTCAACAAGCAACCCAAGTTGCATGTTCTCCGGGCGGGGGAAGGGTTAAAGGGGGAGCAGTGGATGGTAGGCGGGCGAGCTGCCTTCACCCACTGCCCACTCTGCAGGCCAGCCCAGAAAAGCCCCCACATTTTCTTGTCAGAGCGGCTGCATGTCTCTGCTGCTGCCCTTGTTGCTGTTTAGTTTTTCCTTCTTTGTCTAAAATTGCACCGAGGTAAAAGTAGTATTTGTATAATGGAACTTTTGTAAGTTTAGAAAATAGTTTGGTTGTTTTCAAATACAATAAATTTCTTTAAAATCGATCTAAACTAAGTTCTCTTAGTACGCTTTATGAGCTTAGACCTTTAAGTACTTAAAATAACATTTAATTTGGAAGCTAAAACTAAACTAACAAAGATTTTTCTGTTGTTGTTTTTTTAATAATAATAATTAATAGTTCTATTCAGCTATAAAAATTAATTAAGGTAAACAAAGCTCTATTTTTTATTTTAATTAACAAAAAAACCTTTTTTTAATTATAAACTTTACATGTATACATTTGTAAAAAATTTAGAGCTCTTATACTTTGTCGATACATTTTTCCCTTACTTTTCCCTCAATCTTTTCTCGCCCTGTATGTGTGTGTGGGTTTTTTCATTGTTGTTGCCTGCACACACCCATACACACACGCACACATTCTGTTGTTATCCTGAGCACTCTACCCGTCTCCTTCTTCTCGAGTCCGGCCATCTCTGTCTGGCGTGTGGATGCTTGTCTGCCCCGAGTTGCATAAATTGAATCTGAATTTGTGAGTAAATTGCACACAGGAGACACATTATTTTTGAGTTTTGCCTTTTAAATTTGTGGCTTTTCACTTTGAGTTGCCTCCCCTACAAGCTGCGATGCGAGGGGGTGGGAGGGTAAATTGCAACAATCTCTGTCCTCAACTCTGTGGCCCTCGCTCGCTCCCTTGAATGTTCTGCAATTTTGTGTGACCCACTTGAACATTGGATTGGAGTTACGCCTACTGAACCACTCGGCACCATCGTTTTGCACCCCCTTGAACTACACGCCATGCCAGGGCCCACCACCCCCTAAATCGCCCATTTAAATCAATATTAATAGGTGCAGGCCTCTTTTTCGCAAATTGCACATTGCACAAATTGTTCGTCTATAAATACGATAAAATGTTTATTTAATATGTACCAGACCGTGCCAGCTGTACAGGAATCCAGGGAAAGCCAATGCCAATAGCAACAAAAATCGGCTGCCAGGCCGGGCAGGCTTGAAGGCTGGCAGGCAGGACAATAACAAGGAGCAACAACAAATAATGACTTATCCATGGCACGTAGATGGGCGACAGGGTCTCCGGCGGCGGGAGAGCAAGGACACGGGGCTAAATCAAAGACACTGGCAATCCTGGGACATCCTTTTCCATATGCAAATTGTTTTTATAAATTTGCAACAAGCAATTGTTGTCCCAGCATTGTTTGTCCAATAGCAATTTGTGTAGAAAAGCCGATACAATATAGCCCGAGAATGTCAAAATAGAAGGCAGCAGCCAAGTATTGGGTGTGGATAACATTTTATGGGGATTATGAGAGCGGGTCAGTGTGGGGCACTATGGAGTCTCACCTAATCCGGAAAAGGATAACAAATACCAAAATATTTTCCCTCTTGAATCTATCGAAGGGAAGCCCCCCTTTAATTTGTGGCCACAAAGCGTAATCCTTGTTTATAAATAATTGCTCTTCAGTATGCAATAAAATTTCAATGAAACAATTACTTGTCTGCATTATCTGTTTAACTTTCAATTACAAATGATTTAACTGACAAGTAAATTGCACGGAAAAACGCATACAATAAAACTGTATGTCAAAACGGGGCCACCGGGGGGTTGAGCCAGGGGGCCATAGCCTGCTATCTGCACAAATAGGGTTAATGCAGGGGGAGTGGCAATGGCAGGACATTACCGAGAACTTCTAGGACACGCATGCATTAAGTTAACTGGCTTGATTTTAAAGGATCTAAAATCATAACATTTTCCCATGCGAGATGAGCTTGCAGTTAAGCACACAAAGCCAGTTAATTGGTAGAATGTCTATCGCTTATGGTCAAGATTAAAAGTTAATTTAAATTACTTATACTACTGAGAAGGACAAGGTGAGATTATAGTATTACGAGTATTAATTGAAAAGAGATTTTGCAGTAATCCTTCAACATTTATCTGCAGCTAAGAAAGTTGTGGTTTCTTCGTGGCAAAATATTTGCTTAAAGATATAGTATATCTTAAAGGTAACAAAGTTAATTTGAAAGTTAACCTATATTAAGTCAAAGTAGGGTAACACTATTATAAGGGAACATCCTGTAATTTAAACAAATTTAGGTAACACTTTGTTTCTTGATGAGCTTAAACTTCGATAGTTAGTTGCTATGAACTATTTTAAACTTATTTGTTAGTGATATCTTAAGGGTAGCATTGTCTTGAAACTGTGTAGCAATTAGTGCTCTGTTATTATCTGAACATTTTCCTTAACACTATGTAATGTGATTAAATAATATAAGGCCTATACATTTAGTAGTAGTTAACAGTAGTTTTATGTATAATATAGTCTATAATGGTTAATATCTTTTTAATTTCTCTTCTATCTTAGGAATTTTAAGATATGAATTTTCTTGCATACATAAATGTTTATGTTCCTATTGAGCACTTAAACTTCAAGCTTCAAATTTCCTTAAGGCCGAGTGGGAATGTTGTTTGTCTCTGGTCAGACACATACCTGGAGCTATACAGACGATATACAGAGAAGAATACCTGGAGGGGCTGTTGTTTAGCTTCTAGCTCTTCTATGCATTGACCATTCGGACCCATGTCTGTACACCATCTTCATGTTTGACTGGGTTTCCATTCCGATTCCTGGGAGTGGAATCAGAGCCGTAACAATTGCCACAATTGCAATAGAATCGTCGTTAATTACTGGCTGTGCTTGCGGTTCTTGCTGGTCTCGGATTGAGCGGGGGGTGGGCTGGTTAAGTGGGTGGTGCCAAAGGGGTGGCGGGTGGTTAGGTGGTTGCCAGGTTGGGTGGCTTTGGGAGGTTTGCTGGTGGGCTTAAAAGAGCAAGACAAATACGAGCATGTGTCTGGGGCTGAAAGAAGAAGTTGCGCAGCATCGTTAAGCGTTGCTGCCAAGTGGCAAAACTCAAATAAACATAAACGTGCACACACACAGGCATTGGGGGGTGTGGCCAAAAGGGGGCGAAGGAGGGCTGACAGCCGCAGCCAAAATCTCTGAGCTGGTTTGTTGTCTTTGGCTCTGCTGTGTCTGCCTCGCCTGGCTCCGAGCCGCCTCTCCTTTCGTTTCGTTTCGTTTCGTTGGGAGACTCATTAAAATGCAGTGCGAGATAATAAGCATTTTAATTAAATATTTAACAAGAATAAGTTTATCACAACACGAACACGACAGCGCGAAAGAAAGAGACGGGCCGAATGTAATGGCTTGTAAGCGTCTGCCGTTAGCGGCTTCGAACAGTTCGGAAAAGGGGCATTTGCGAATGGGGTTAGGCAGGACTACCCTATATACATATATCTATATATACATACATATATATACACTCTCTGGCAGGCATCTCTGTCTTTTTCTGGCAATATTTTGATGTAATTTGAGCGCCTAATTGGCGCACGTGCTAAACTGACGATGGCAGGTTCAACTTTGGTCTGGGCCTGCCTTGGTTTCCCCGTCCTGGTTCGGGTTCAGGTTCAGTTACTTGGCTCCTTTGCTTGTGCAAATATTTGCAGAACTTCTCGCTAACCGTCTCCTGTTTACATCTCCTTCCAAATCTACTTGCAGAGGCTTCGGCTTTGTCACATTCAGCGATCCAAATAGCGTAGATAAGGTACTCACCCAAGGCACACACGAGCTGGATGGCAAAAAGGTAAATGTTACCCCGAAACGAAACTTTTCTCCCCCCTCCCCATATCTTTTCTTTTTCCCTTACATCTTTTTTCTTATATTTTTTTTTTTTTTTTGCAAACAGAAAACTCCACTTTAACTATGCAAAATATTTGCCCAAAAAAGCAGCGCCTCCGTGAAATTCATACACCGCTTCCCTCTATTGACAGCAATTAGAAAGTCAAAGCATAACACAGGGCCTGGCTAAAAAGCCTGACAAAAAATCTGGCCAAAAAAAAACCTGGCCCTAAAAGTCAAACAGTTTTTAATTACCTGATGTGACAGGACTGCCGAACATCAAATGAGCTGCAATGTATAATTTTTTGCATGTCGAGCAGTTGATGAAATTTCGGTAGTTAGAAATTTCATTAAAGGTGGACTTTTCGCCTCTGCAAAAAAGTAATAAGAAGTTGACCCTTTGAGAAGGGAAATAATATAAAAGGATGAAATTAAGAATAAATATTTCCGCTTTTAATATTCAAAACAAATTTGAAGATGCCTTTGATGTAAGGACAGTTTTGTTTCTCTTTTTATTAGATTCTGAATTTAATATATTAATCGTAAAACAAGAATTCCATTTTAAATAAAGCTATGGCACTGCATTCTTGCTAATTTCCAAACAATGATTCAATGAATGCAACGATGTAGTGTCATAATACCATAGTTTATTTATATTCGAAGATCTGATTTACTTTTCAAATAATGTAAAACCCACTTAAGTAAATAATTGTAACCAAAATGTATATTTCCCAAGATAATGCCAAAGAAAATAATTTTTTTAATAAGCAATTTCATTATCCCTTCTTTGCTTGTTTATTTCCAACTGAGATTTCGTTCAGGAAATAGGCACATTTTTATCCGTTTAATTAATCAACTCCATGGAGCTCTATCCATTCTGCTGTATAAATACATTTCCAAAAGTGCCTTCCTTCCGCATTTTCTATTTAGGTGGAAATCGCTTTTGATTAGCTGGCGGCAACTACAGTGGAAACTCTGTAAAGCTATTCCGCATGCATTACGCATACGCCGCATTGGCATTAGCCTAATTGAGTGGAGCTTTGCTGTTCGCTCCTTCCGTTTGGCCGTTGTCCGTTTGTACGTTTGTCTGATGTCCATCCGATCATCCTTTTATGCCTGCCAACTGTAAATAAAATGCGCACCCAGCATTTATGTGTAATTTTTTGTGCCGGTTCCTCCAACAATTTTGTTTGTTTCGCAAACTGCATTTATATACGTGTAATGTTTATATCTGTATACGGGGAAACAAAATACACACGGAACACTGCAAAAAAATTGACTAATTTTAGATTAATTGCATATTGGGAATCAGTAAGACAAAATATAAATTATGTGTTAAAATATATTATAAAATTGAACAAATTAAAATGAAGTGGTAAATATTTTGTGCAAAGATATTCTTCCTTATTGAGATTTATATATATATATATATATATATATATATATATATAGTTAGAAAAACTAAAAAGCTTAAAACTTATCTGGTAGACCCAAGAAGAAACGGTAATTCTACTCCTTAAATTACTTGATTAAAAAATAATATTTTTATTTATTAGATTCCTTAATTATTAATAATAAAATCATTAGTTTTGCCTGTGTAGTATTTCGTCTTGCTGACTTTCCGCTGGTCATGGGTTTTCGTGTTTCCGTTTGGCTGCACAGCCACGAAAAACGAAACGAAACCGTACGAAACGAATTCATTTCATTTCGTTACGGTTTTTCGGCCTGATGTATTTCAAAAAGGCCAAGAGCATCGACAACATCCTCCCAAAATGTTTCGGCACTCAGCGCTGATTAGTTTTAATTTTAATCTAAAAATCAATTTCCCGCCATGCGGCTGCCCTTGTTTTTCGTCCTGCAAACAGGAAATCAACACGGCAAGCGGCAGGCGGCGAACGACAAGCCGCATGTCCCGCCTATCCTGTGACAGATTTTACACACCGCATCGCATCGCAGTGTATATGTGTATGTGCGAATTATTATCGCCAGAGGATATTGCGTTGCTTCCTTGAGCTCCCACTTTGCACTGGCTGCTCCTTCATTGGCTTGAGATAGCCGGGATAAATGCAACAGCAGCACTTCAGCTGCCAGGATTTAGTGCCACCCTCTCTTCGCGGTCCCTGATTTTTTATATTTCAGCTGTCAAGCCGAGCTGTCTCCCTGCACTAATATGAAAGCCGCAGCGGATGGAGGCGAGAGAAAAGAGACGTACCAGCGAAAGCTGGAAAGATAGACCAGGCAAAAAATGCTTAAAATTGAATTTTTATGATTTTTAATTATTTTTAATGACGCTGCTTATTGGGCAGAGAAGCTGTTCGCTTTTTTCCTCCTCCCCACCCTCCTGCTCCTTGCGCTGGCCGGGCAATTTGTTACGCGTTAATTCGTGCGTGCTCAGCTTGAAGTCGCCCGCTAGCACAGACACCACCCCCAAGGTCGCCCGGCCACCCACCCAGAACACCCATCCCAGCCCCTCCTCTTGGGGCAATTTCATTTAATGTGCAGTGCAGGCTTATGCAAGATTTATGCCCGGCTATTAATATGAAGAGTTGTGCGAAATGTTCTTTTCATTTAAATGTCATTAAGCATACGATTTCCTTTCGGATTCCCCATCGACGCGCTCTATAATTCTCCATTTCTCTCTTTCATCCGTAGGTCGATCCGAAAGTAGCTTTTCCGCGCCGTGCACATCCCAAGGTAAGTACTCGGGGGGAAAAAACTGAACAAAAATTTTATATATACAAAAAGATATACAACCAAAATCTGTAAGCAAAACGAAAAAGTAAGCAAAGGAACAGTTTTTTAAAACGAAAATTGTAATACCCTTGACGACAATATTAGTTAAAATATCTACAATACATATATTCGATGATAATCGTTTTACTCTCGAATATCATAAATTAATGATTTAATTTAAATATAATTGGGATATCACACTGCATTATTACTCAAGTATGTTCAGGGAATTTGTACCATACAAATGAAATCATATAAAATACTTAATTAATTTATAATACAATTTACTTAAGATGGGGCTATGATACTGCATTTTTAATAAAGTGCGTTATTAAGTGTGGCCATATACTCTTTTCAAAGATACTTACCGAGCAAAAAGAATCCCTTCTGCGTTTCAATGAAGCCTGCAAATCATAACAAAAATTAACTAAATAACTACATCAACAACATTTTGCATAGCATTATAATAACAATTAAAACTAATTCTGTAAGAAAAGGAACATATATCAAACCCCTGCCCAGAATCTAATTTCCACAATCAAGAGTATGCAAAATGCCGAAAAAGAGCAACAAAACTCAACAGAAAAAAAGATAGCAAAAAGCCGAAAAAAATATTACCCATTTTCGGGGAGCTTTGGTGTGGGGTGTTTTGGTGTGGTGCGAGGTGTCCTTGCAAAAGGATGTGTCATAAGTAGCAGTAAATGGCAGATGAAATTAAAAACGGAAGATGACAACAACAACCACCGGAGGTTGGAGGGGCTGCCAAGACGAAGCGAAGATAACTTTGTGTCTGACAGGCGTCGCTTGCTTTGGCTTCTACAGAAGCACCAACACCATGTAGCCACCCAACCACCCATACCAGCACCCACATAACCACCTTAAACCACCGCTCTTAAAGTGATGATGACAACAAAATTTCGGCAAAAAAGGCGAAGGGGAAACTGCTGTGAACTGCTGCTGTCTGCAGCCATCGTGGGCCACACGCACATTTTGTTGTTAGACAGCGCGTTACAAATGTGCCTCTGTTTTCGGTTTTTTCTCTGTCCCTTTTTTTTGGTGATATACCCTTTATTGGGGGAAAAGATCCATTGAATTATGTGAAAGTTGTATGCATGAATAAAGGCTGAATAACATAGTGCTCTTTACTGGTTAGAATGATTTGCAATTGTGAAATTAAATGGTTAAAATGGTTTTACATCAAACATTTTCTAATTTCTTTACCTTAATATTATATATTTTCTGATATATCAAGGAGGAGCTATATTATTATAGAACCCCATCCCAATTAGGGCTGGAATATTCACTTGATTTGACTGTTACTTTGCTATTTAAAAAGTATGTTGAACTTCGACTTGTTTGGCTTTTTTCCTCAATTCGACTGAACAGCCAACCGCAAAAGCACCAAATACGCACGCAAATGGCACCCGCACACCCACAAACTCTTACACCCTTACACACCAACATACTATATAAGACAAGGAAACTGAGTAAAGCCCTGCCCCCGATCCGTTGCCTGCCAACTCTCCTTGGAGCTATGTATGCGTGCTTATCAACACGCAGCTGATTTCCGTTGCTATTCCTGAGGCGCGTGCCTCCCAAACACGCCCCTGCCCTACGGAAGTGAGTCTCGGAACCACCCGAGCAGCCCGAGCAGCAGCCAACAATTATTTACGTAATGTTATTATTATAATATTTTTTTAAACGCATTCTCACTGGATTTGCGCGGTCTTACCGAGAAGTAGACAGCCGCTAAGAAGGAGCCAGTGTTGGCGATTTGTCCGTTTTTTTAGGCAGAATGATTACCAGACTTAGATGTTTAATTATAAAAAAGAATAACGGAAGTGGTGGCCTTCATTAAGGAAATTATTTCATGAAGAAAAGTTTGTATATTTTACTTTAAATAATATTTGACCTAAATTGTATTTCAAGTGATTTCACTACTTTATTTTGCTTATATTTTAGAATTATTAAGCATTCGATTTTTTCCCAATGCCTAACTGGTTTAAGTCCTTTAATTAATGAATAAAGCGCAAGCTTGCAAATTATGTTATTAATTATATAAATTAGTAGTTACCCGTTTTTTTTTATACCTTTCCTCTTTTTAATTTTCCCATTTTGTTGGCCCGTTTCTGAAATATGACTTCTTGGCATCACTGCTAGGACCCTAAAAGTCGGGTTGGGGGCTTGGCTTAAGGGCCAAAAGAAGGCAAAGGAAAACGGGACGACAAGGACAAGCAGGGGGCGTGGCTAGGACGCTGGCTATGCGGCATTTGCGAGTGGCTTTGTGTTTTGCCGGGGATGTCTGCAGCTACGCGCGAATATCCTCTCGCATATTAAAAGGCGTTTAAAAACATAAATCCAACGTCTAACGGCTGCTTATGAAAATTACGAGGAAAAAATGACTGACAGAGCGGGACAGCAAATGGGGTGTAGAGCGAGATGGCGGCAGGCTTAGGCGAGGCAAATGGCAGGGACACCCAAAGGAGTTTTCCTACGCAGGACGGCGATGGCAAAAAAAGAAGATATCTTTAGCAAAAAAATTGCAGGCGACATCAAAAGCAACAACAAAAAAAGAACAGGGAGCCAGCAAACGAAGGAGAAACCCCTCTCCCCCGAATAGATAGAGACAAGGAGGAAGAATGATAGGGAGGACAATTTCTCGCACCGTTTGCCAGGACCAAAAACGAAGGACCTGGCTCACAACGAAGGATTGCCCACAAAATGCGGCCCAAAATGCTTGCGGTTGCAGCGAAAGTTAAGAGTTTTAAAAAAGAGCGTAGACGTAGGCAGTTAGGAAGGGGATTCCAAGGGGTTTTTCCCCATCTCTGGCTGGAGTTTTTCCCGGGGATTTTCAGGGGGGAAAATGGGAAGATACATAATGAAATGAAGCATACTAAATGACGGTGCTAAGTTTTCGCTGGGACACAAATACAGGCAGGAAAAAGGCACTCGAGAAAATTACCACATATATACCAAGAATAATCCTTAAGTGTCACATGTATTGCCATTATTGGGTCTTAAGCATATTTTAACATTAGCTATTTTCCACCTTGCCAGGATTTTCATAACCCAACCGAAAGATTTTTAATTAACTTTTAAAAGCGTATTAAGATGTTAATGATATGCATCTCCATTATTTATCCACAAATTAATCCTTACTAAATTGATTACTATAGGTAGGTACCTATTATTTATTTCTCTTTCGTTGGGCACTTTTCCGCTCAGTGTAATGGCACACACACGCATACAGTGCCATAATGAAATGCGAAAAAATGATGATGATATTTTTGGACCATAAAATGCAGATGAGCCGACTAAGCAGAAAATAGTGTGGCAGCCGGAGAAAAGGGGACATTCTCTGCAGGGGGATTCGGGGGGAGTGCTAAGTAGGCCTCTCCGCACAACCCTCCCCCCACTGCGCCCTCCCACTCCCCTTGGAAGCACTTTCCCTTCGGCTTTTTTACACATGTCGCAGCGACAGGATCTGCTCTCTCTCCCCCCGAACTTTCGGCTGGAGTTAATTTCTTCGCTTTTTAAGCGCTCCTCACCATGAATATGAAATGTGTATTTGTGTTAGTTATATTTTTGGGGCGCTTTCGAGGGGTGGTGTAACCAGGGGCGGAGGGGAGAGGCCTGGCATACATATGTCATGTAAAAAAGTTCGCTCTTAATGTGCAAAATTGTTGGCGGACTAGGGCCATAAAAGTGCATGGGAATAAGTGAAATGGATTTTTGGGCTACGCTGTCCTGTCCCACATATAAGTGCGCCATAAAAAAAGGAGGAATTTTGCAGAACGGTCCGGGGCAGCAGATATAGTTTGAACTTGGCTAGGATTTATGACTGTTTGTTCGGAACAAAAGAAAAGCGGAACGGAAGCTGCCTTATTTCTCTGGAGTGCGTGTGTGCGCCGCCGCTGCTGTTGCTGCAAAAAAGTCCCAGTCCCGAAATCGTTGAGTTGGGTAAATCCTTTAATGTCGAGTCGAGGTGCGTACACGAACAGGTCGTATAAGTATAAGCCATAAGTGGATTATATACATAGATTGGGTTCGGCGTTGGCCTGGCTTAGACCGAGTTATTTTATCAACTTGCAGCGAATAGTTATGGGCTTAATAATAGTCCAGTGGAGGTCCTTTTGTATTTGTAAGTTATTCATATGGCGAAATGTATTCAGTTAGTTATGAGGGGGACTCTCTCTCTCTCTAAATGAATAATTGAGAGCTCCTAAAAAATGCATTTATGTTTGTATTTAATGCTTAAAAGTTCGGTTGCCGGTTATTCACACTCGATCAAACTGTAGCTCTTTTAATTATTTTTAAAATTAAGTTGACTTAAACTCAAGCCGCCACGATTCTTCATTTTTTTCATAATGAAAAATAACTCAGTTCGGGCACTTTTTCATATGAAAAATAATTAATAATTTTCCTGTGGCATTCTCCATGCCCACACTCCATTGAGTTTCCCCATAAATTGCTGAAATCGCTTGTGAATTCAATTTAAGCGCAAATGTATTGTTTCGTTATATACGATATGTCCTGCAAATACTTCTAGGTAAATTAGATGTGAACTGTTGCTCGGGTCATAGATTCCCCAACGAGTAATACTTTCCAGCCCATTCTCGTGGATTTGGTCCTGTGACAAATTCCTGACCAGGCGCAGACATCTTTTTCATTCGAGAGGAGGGCCCATCAATGGCGAATGCTGTGTGTCCTGGCATCGTTTTTTCCATTAAATTAACACGCTCGGATGTGCCCCTCATATGGCTGTGTGTGTGTTGAGTATCTGTGTGGGTGTATCTGTGCGAGAGCGAGGATAGCAGGGGGTGCGGGGGAGAGTTGTACACTTACATTGTGCAAACTTTTCTAATTTAAACCGGCAGTTTCAGTCAATTGCCACAGCTTACCGCTTTCGACATGAGTTTTACTTTTTTAGTACCTTCGGGTGTGCGACGGATGCGATGTTGGCGCATTTCAGGCAGAGACAGAGACAGCGACAGCGAGGGAAAGCTGGAAAATCGCTGGGGAAAGGGGGGAAAGATTTGAGAGACACGGAGAAATTCCAATACATTAAAAGTTGTGTGAATACACTTGGCAGAATCCATTATAACCGAACCGAACCGAACTGAACATGAAAGCCAGGCCATAAATCTAATAAATACGTGTGTTTCTTACCCCTTTTCGCCGGCTTCCGGTTCCGTTCCGCCTTCGCCTTGCCCCAACCCCCCGGACATCCGAACATCCGAGCCCCCGCGTGCAATAACTTGTAAAATATGTAATCAATCAAGATGAAACAGTCGTCGTGGCAGCCAAACTATGTCGGAAGAATGCGTCTGACTGCAGTTTGCAAGGCACTCGGTGCTCGGTGCTCGGGGCGTAGGGGCGAAAAGTTCAGGGGTTGGGTCGATTAATTCAACTTTCTGCTGCAGACAATGGCATGTGAAAAAGTCAAAAAGTTGAAAGTGCAATTTTGTCGTTATTATTTTACATTTACAACAAAAGATAGAGCGAAAGCGGAGAGCATAGAGCGCCGAGCAGCAGGAGCTGGGGCACCCGAAAAAAAAAACACACACACAAAAAATAGTTACTCAACTATTTTATGCGACGGGCGGCACGCTGAGAGTCTCTGCAGTGTGTGTAATTGTCAGTTAGTTGGCGCTGTCAGTCCGAATGTTGAAATTAATTTATTTCAATTGAAGTTGAACTTTTGCGGCGTTATTACTTTGCGAACTTTCGCCGGGCTACGCATAATAAACGAGTGTGCGTGGGAGCGAGATAGACCGGGCTGCAGTCGCCAGGTGCTGCGTCCGCGCAGGGGGCACGCTCATGCTCATCCCTGCCCACTTTGCATACATATTTATTTAGCTTTTGCCAAAATAATCAAATTGCAGAATTGCAAGTGTTGCCATCAAACTCAACGTCAACAAACATCATCTGCTCTGGCTCAATCTCCAGCTATATAGTACAATATATATATATATTGATATATATCTACCTCCTTCTCGCTGGGCTTCACCCCTCTCTTTCTTGGATTCTTATATTTTATTTTTGATTTTTCTATGCCAATTTCCGTTGCCTGCTTTCTTTCTTTTTTTTATAACTTTTGGGCTGTGTCTGAGGGCCAGGGAGAAATGAAGGTGAGTTTTCCTTTTTTGGGGGATTGTGTGGGTGATAGATACCTTACATATATATTACTTGTATATGTATATATTCTTTTTATATTTATATAAAAGGGAGGGGTTGGCAAAGGGACACGACAGGTGCCGCTGACGGCTGTGCTGATAATTTGTTGCGAGACTTCAGCATTTGCAATTGGCAGCCGTTGGACGTCATTGATAGTTATTTGATATGCATATTCCAAATGTTTGCTAACAAAAAAAAAAAAAGAAAGAACAGGCAACTGAACACAAGTAGAAAGTCTGCAAAAAATTATTGATTAATTAAAAATGACGCTAATGATGCTGGTAGAAAGCATTGGGGAGGAAGTGCAAATAAAACATTACAAAGTGAACAAGGTGTAATTTCCAGGACATTTGTTGTATAATTTGTAGTGAAAGGTTATGATTTATTAATTCGTATTTAATTTATTGGTTCTAAAGTATTTTTATAGTATATTCTTATAATTTGCAGTAGTGGGTTTGTGTTAAAACATAAAGTAATGTTTGATTAAAACATTATGGCACTTTAAGATAACATTAAATTAATTTAAAAATATGAAAGTATATTATATTACAAGCTATTCTATTCTATTTTATTTGATATTTTATTCCATTGGAAGTTAATCTACCAAGTAATGTTGTGTTATGTTTTCCACAACTCGTTTTCTCCTCAACTCCTGTTGTTTTCTTTGCTCGAATGAAAATCCTATTCACAAAAACATATCTATAAATTTTAATTTCCTTCAAATTCAAGTTTTGCCCCCTCAATTTTCCATTCAATTGCCATTAGAATATACACACTCTCCTCTGGATCTGATTTTTCCCAAGTAGCCAAAGTGTGTCATGGCAGAGCTTATGAACTTCCCACCCGAAGTATTGTTGTTGTTGTTGTTGTTGTTGTTGTAATGCCTGCCTTTTAAACTCGAATCAAAAATCGAAATCCGCACCAGCTACAAATGTTAAATCCGCAAATAATTGACAAAGTTTAGGCATAAACGTGGCTCTGTCTCTGGGAAATTGCGGAGGGGATGAGTGTGGCCTGATGGCAGGGGTTAGGGGGTGGAATATTCAACTGTGGTGGGGGGAGGGGTGGAAAACTCAGGAGAAGGGGTGGAAACGGGGCTGACAGGAATGCTCTCTGTGTGTCCGTGTGTGTATGTGCGGGCCAACTTCAAAATATGTTGGCCACAAATGGCAAAAGTTTGACAGGTAAACGGAATTCGGATAGAATATCTGTGTACAGATGAGTGTGTGCCGTGTGTTTGTGAGTTTGAGGAAAATTTCGCTGCGGAAAACCCCTTTTCCAAATGCAGAAACCGCTGGAAACAGCTGCGACCGTGGGATACCGGGGATTCTGGATTTGTATACGGATTTGACTTTGGCCTTTTTCGGCTAACCGGCTAGCGGCCAAAGCGTTTCAATATAGATACATTGTCTATCTGTGCGGTTCTAGTTGAGCGGGCGGCCATTTATGTTTAATGAGATACTTTTTAACAGCCTCATAAATGGCTATGATAACCACTTAATGTCGAAGGCAACAGCAACAGCAACAGCCACAGAGTGGGCCGAGCGAAAACAATTTACATATTAAACTTGCGCAGAGCTGCCAGCCAGCCGCCTGTTATCCTCATCGCACATCCTGCGAGCCTCTCGCTCGCTGCCGCTGCCGCTCCTTCGACGTGCGAAGTATGTTCGCCTGCGGCGCATTCACTTTAATTTGATTAAATTTTGAACATTTTCACGTAAAAGTTGCTCCTTTGGCTCGGCTGTTGAGGCTTCACGGCATCGCTTTTCCCGCTTTTCCAACGCACAGTGGTCTTATATATGTTTGAGGCCATCAAACAGAGATTAATTAATATCTGAAGAAGCTAATAGGGACTATTTATATAGATATATTTGTATATAGTTGAAGATTTCTGTATTGTTCACTGTTGCCCCCCAAAAACATAGAAGTGAGTGTGAGCTCCTAAAATATGTTTTCTCATACAAATCGGAAAGCAGCCTTCTTCTTTTTATTAAATGCTTTAAAACTCTATGCTGAAGAATTGTAGAAAATGTAGTAAATTGTTAAAATATATATATTTCTTTTTAATATTTAAATATTAAAAATGTCTCGGATTTGGTTAACCCCTTTTTGATTAACCCACTGTGCCTCGTGCTCTCTCATCTGTGCTGGATGGATTGGATGGCTCTGGTCTGGCCTGGTCTGGCCTGGCCTGGTCGGATCGGTGGCTCCTGGTCTCGTTTCGTTTCGTTCGGTTTGGTTTGGTTTGGTTACTCTGGTCGGACCTCCTGCTGTCTCGAAAAAAGCTGATGCCACCTTCACGCTCAGCTGTTGTCTGCTTGAATTTATCCCTGGGTATGTGTATAAGTTAAATAGTTTTAATACCCTGCGAAAGTGAAGAGACCGCAGGTGGGGGATCGAAGATTGAGGCTTTATGTATTATAAGTGCAGCATGAAAATGGGAGATTTAATATATTAATTTATAAGAAATGAATATAAGCTCGGAAAAATAAGTATTGCAAGAATTCCACAACAGAGACAACTTTGTAAAGTTCTTTTTAATCATTTAAGCTTCAGAAAATATTCAAGAATATTGAATAGATTCCTGACCTAATAATTTGTATATTTTTCTCCTTAAATACATGTGTTTTTTAAATTCTCCTTTAATTTTAACCATGCCTCTTTTTGAGTACCTTTTAAGACCCCTGCCGAGGTAATCAAGTATGCCGCACTCTCGACACACTCTCCTAGCTTATTTCATTTGAGTATTTTGTAGTTGTAGCTGTATTTTATAATAAATAGTTGTTTAAACTTTCGCCTACTCGACCGAACGAACGAAAGCTCCTCCCTTCTTCCCTGGCCCCATGCCTCGGCCCTTATTTTTGGTCCAAAAGAGATGTTTCCCACCAATGTGGCTGCTTGGTTGGCTATTGTTGTTATTGCTGCTGTAGCTGCTGCTCCTGTCCGGCTCTTCAACTATTTTTTATGCAATCTGCTGTGGCTCTGCGAGTTTTCACCCTCCCCCCTTAACACACATCGAAGGCCCCCGAGTTGCATTGTTTTGCTCCGTGCGCCGTGCTGTGTTTCCTTTTGTTTTTCGCATACACTTTTTGCTGTATTTTTATTTGTTGTCTGTTTGCCATTTCCTCCAGATCTCTCGCTCTCGCTGGCTGCAGCCGCACATAGTTATGGCCACGATTTTGGCTTTCGGTTATGTGCACTGAGATTTTCCTTGGCCTTGTTTTTCCCTCTCCCGTCCCAGCCGGCAATTGTTTTCAGCTCCTTTCGCTGGGAGTTATCCTTGCCATTGTTGCACAGGTTGCAGCAAGTCGGGGGAGTTGAAAATTCTCCAAATTAATTCGCATCATTTAAATCACAGAGAGAGAGGGAGAGAGAGAGAGAGAAAGAGAGAGTGTGAGGGAGGTGGAGGTGTTTGGGGGCAAGGACTCCCTTGCCAGAAGGCCGTAAAATCGAACCAAGCTAAGGGGAGCAGCCGAAAGATTCGGCCAGTTAAATTATGGTCCACATTGAGCCGGGGCAAACGAACAGATAAACAATAAGTAACTGTGAATTATAGCGGCCATTACTTTGGGGTCCTTTTGTTGTTTATGGCAGGACAATAATTAGGACAGACCCGAGTGGGCCAGGGCCCTTCTGGAACGTGTGAACTTTTCTCGCTCTCCCTCTGTGTCGATTGGAAAATTGGTTAATTAGGGGTCTACTCAATTTCCCGGCCCCCCAAATGCGGAATATATATTTTTTTCGTATTTGTTGGGCCTCAACAGTTGGCAAATCGAATGGGATTCGCCCGAAACCTGCTGCTCCCCCAACGAATTCCCCGCTCCTGCGCCCCTGTCTGCGTAAATTGCTTATGAAATTGACATCGAAGCCTCGCCTGTCTGCCGGAAATGGAAACAGCGGTAATGACGAGGCGCGCACACTCACCCACACACCCTCTCTGGTACACCCGGTGATACACACACCCAAAACGCTGGCAGTATAACCCACATAATTGGCAAATCACACACATTGATTTCACCGTGTCCTGTCTTCCTCGTCATCATCCTTATTGCCGTTGCTGCTCCTGCTCCCGGTGCTGTTGCTGCTGTATTGTTGTTGTTTGCTGGTTCAATCGCTCACTGGAAACCCCATCCAGCACCCTGCGTGTAGCTCCACCCCCCCCACCATCTACCACATCCGACATCTGCCTAAACAGGAGGCGAGGAGTAGCGGTGGTAAGAGAGAAAAGGTGCACTTGGGAAA
>JAEIHY010008640.1:0-16264 GCA_018904565.1 Drosophila tsacasi | reverse complement strand
AAAAAGGCAAAGAAAGCGAATAAATGAAAAACGCTGGACCCGGGCTGCTGCTTCTGGCTGGGGAGGAAAATGTGGTGAGAACGGAATTTATGACCACGAGCCTTCAAAGGGCCAAGTTGCCTAAATGTTTTTTTTTGTGTGTGTGTGTGTGTTTTTTTTTTGCAGCCAAATAAAAACGGGCCAAAACAAATTGTGGCCCAGAGAGCCAGCCCCCGTCCTGCCTTAATTCGCAGCCAAAACCAGAAAGCCACTTGGAAATGTGTCGGTTGCAAAAAAAAAAAATAATAAAAAATAAAGAGGGGGTGAGTGGAAAAAAAGTAAACATTTTCTTTCATTTGTTGCGTTTTAAATTTTCATGCGCAACGAGTGTCGGCAATTACCAAGGCCTAAACTATATACGTAGCTGGGCTTGTACATAGTCTACATATACTACATATATACATATATATATACATAGTTTCTCCTCCAAATAATAACGTCATCATGTATAAATTGCCTGCCACGCCCACGGAGTTGCTTTCGGGGAATGGCAGTGGCATTGGGATTGCGATTGGGAATGGGAATGGGAATGGGTTCCGAGAGGCATCTCTGATTTATGCAGGCCATAAAATTGCCTGGCGTGAAAAAAGCTGAGGGTGGGAGAGGGGAGTCGGGCCCAACCCAAGTCGTGGCCAAGTCCGAATCCAAAGTCTGAGCCGGCTTAGCCCCAGGATGAAAGGAGCTCAACGTGTTAAGGAGGAGGTTGCACGGCGGCCGGGCCGGATGCCTGTCAGCTCGCATCGAGATGAGTAGGCAAAGCGTTACCCTAATCCCTAAGGGGAATGCCAAGTGCAACGGGTTTCCTGCTACAAAAAAAAAAAAAAAAATCCACAGAAAACTGTTCAAAACGTGACTTATGAAATATAAAAATCGTTTACAGCATAGTTTCAGTTATTTAACAAATTTCAAAAATGTATTTAGCTTGCAAATATAACTTTGAAAATATTTAAGAATTTATACAAATTTGAACCGAAGAAATCCCTGGAACCAGAACGAGCACTAGAACCTCCAGGAATCATTCGAGTCACTCCTAGCCCTGTTAGTCACGTAGCCTCAATGGAGTCCCGAACGGAGGGGCTGGAGATGGCGGCGGCTTTCTCCTCGTTCACGTTCATATCGGTTGGCAGGCGGCATTATAATGCATTTTTTTTTTGCAGACCCCGGCTCTCTCCGGCTCTGCCTCTGGCACTCATTATGCGTTCGTCTTGAACTCCTCATGGCTCCTGGCTCCTGGCACCTCCCAACTCCGGACGGACAGAGAAGTCCGGACTCGGGACTGACAGGTCCTGAATAGGCAACAGGCAGAGAAGGTCTCGTGCGATTTTTCCTTGGCCGCACATGCCTGACTGCACTTCAATCAAAATCAAATATTACACCCTGCAAAAAAGAAAGGTTTTATGAGGGTGTATGCACTAAGGAAAAGTGGGGAGAACTCTGGCTGAATAAATAAATACAGGAATTAAATAAATGGTTGGTAGGTAATAAATAAGAATGATAAATTATAATAAATAAATATTTAAATATTTATCTGCCCAGCTACTCAAGCTGCATGTCTTTCTCTAGCATATTAGTAAATATTATAAATAACATAACAAATTAAAACCTGTTGAAGGATAAAAATCCCGTAACTTAAATGTGGCCTTACATATATTATGTCTATTTAATATATAGTATTCACTTTATACCGGGAGATAATTGAAAATGAATTCAAAAATATTGGTTCAATATATTTGAGTTGATTTTGATTTTATTTGACTTATTTATTCAAAATCCTAACACTACAAGTATAACTTTTAAGTTAATCTTGTTAAAATGTCTTTTAACTTAATGCTTTTCTTTTTTTTATAAAGTAATTTAATGTCCTTATATATTTCTACGTAGCATATGCGTTTTATTCAAATAAATACCAGTGGATACTTGAACTTCTATTTAGTAACCTTTTTCACATATTTGTTTAACTTGATGCTGTTAGTTTCGCAGTGCAGCACATGTGCATTGCCATTGGCTTTTGTTGTGCTCCTCCGACAGTCAGACAGATATACCAGATATATAGGTACATATATAGCCAGGTCCTGGCTTGATTACGCACGTTTATTACTGAGAAAAGGAGCAGGAATTGGAATCAGAATGGGAATAGAAATCGGATTCGGCTACGCTAACGGAAGAGGAATAGGAATCCGAATCCAAATCCGAATCGGAATCGGAATCGACATCGAGGCGAGAAGGAAGGCCGGCATCAATATGCGATGTGTGCCTTGGCCATGTACAACATGATTACTTGCAAATCACCTGAATGCGATGCGAATTATGGATGTGGCTTTTGTGATAGTCCCGATTGGGTAATAGGGGAGACTGGGGGAAACTAGTGGAAGCTTGTGGAAACTGGGAGAAACCCCTCTCATGCGGAGCAACAAGTGCTGCAATTGTTGCTTATCCCATTTATTATTTATTTGTAATTAAAATTTGAAGCGGTCGCGCCGCGCCTCTTGTTCATGAATATTAATTTCGATTTAAGGCCGCAAACAATGCAAACTAAACATGAATTACAACTAAATATTTATAACTCATTTTCGAAGAACACACACACACACACACACACCAACATCCTCGTAGATAAATAATAGACAAAGTTAAATAAAATGGATTTGCTCGGCATTAGAGCCAGCGTGTGCAGCGCGAAAAATACACAAAAATTAACTTGTATTTAAAATTTAATTAAAACTTTTGCTGTTATTTACATGTCCAGTCCGTCCCTCTGTCCCACTGGCCTCTTGCTCCCCCCTGGCTTTTTTCGTTGCGCAAACACTTTTTGTTTGGTCGCCGGGGGAAAAAAGCATCTAAAATGTGGCCAAAACTGTGCGCATTCGATGGAATCATAATGCATTACATATGTATGTATGCATGGCCATCGGCATACGAGTTTAATTGAAATATCGCGCACAATTTTTGGTTTATCGCATCGCAGTTCAAATAAAAATGCTAAATAAAAACGCTTGGCCACGCCGGAGGCGGCTAAATGAAGGGTTTCTGGCCATGGCTAACTGGTTGTTGCGGCTTTGGCATTTAGCATAATTAGTCCTTTTGACCGCATTTTACGAAATGCGGTCGGGGGGTTGGCGCAAAAGCCCCACTCTACCATTTTCAAACAATGACCAAAATCGACAGTAATAAAAAAGTATGGTTTAATGTGGAAAACTCATTTCGCAAAAAAAAAACACTCAGATGTTAGGCAAGCCGAAATAAATTATAGGGTTCCTGGTGGAGCGCTCTTATACGACAATTTGACACAGAGTCAATATGTTAGTATATCTAAAAAATATTTTTTCACTGCATATAGATCATTAAATAAAATTAAATCATCCAATAACCTATAACATATTGCATACAGATAAATTAAAGAAACTATCGCTATATTATCGATATACATTTTATCTAAAATTACCGAAAACGCAAGTATCGATTAATGATTAATTTACATCTAAATATATTGAAAATAACTTTTTAATTTATTTTAAATAAATGTACTTTTGATATGTATAATTATTATTAGATATATAAAGAATAGCCAAATATCGATTAATTTTTGGTTTGAATATTGCAAATATATAATTTAAAATAAGTATAGATTTATTGTTTGTTATCAGCTGGATGCATTGAAGCTAAATATATCGAACATCTTTTTGTATTCATTTAATTGTTATGTACTTGTAATATTTATAAATATTATAAATAAAACATAATTAAATTTTTAAATAAATGATCGATTCATAAATAGCTAAATATCATTTAATGTGTACCTTAAATCTTGAGTAAAAAACAAACTGGTGTCTGAATTAATTGCCATTTGGGGGCAATGCCCCACTGTGCGCGGATTTCGGGGGCGCTAATGAACAGTCGTTATATGAAGACACCACCACCGCGCCCTTAATTCGCTTGGGCCAAATGGCACTTGGCGAAGGACTGCAATTGCAATTTATGGTAAATTAATTTGTAATTAATTTTTATGCGAAACAAAACGTAACGCAACGCAACGTAACGAAACGAAACGAAACGAATGAATTCCTATTGCCATATGGCCGAGGGGCTATTTGTGTTTTTATTTCTATTTTACGCTAGTTTAGTTTCAATTGCGTCCAATTAAACATGCGGCCGCCGCTCAAATCCGCCATTTCCGATTGCCTGGCAACGTCCAACATCAAATTTTACATCCTCCCAATTTCCACAGCTCCGCAACTCCACATCCCCGGCCACATCCTCCACCATATCCATTCCCATTGAAATCCTGAGCTGCTGGCAGATCCTCTGCGTGTTGCACGCGTTTTGTGTTTTTCGGAAATTGAAATTGCATATTTAAACAGGCCATTCCCACTGTGTCCGCATCGGTGTGACTGCTACTGCCACTACTACTAGTGTATATGTATATATATATATGTGTATATCATCGGGAGATGGGTGTGTGTGTCGTCATTGTGGCAGGAAACGGAAATACAGCGTGTTTTTGTTACTGGCCCATTTCTAAGCACTTGACTGCGTTACGCAGTAGCTTCTATAATTATTATTGTTCAACTGGCCAAGGACATTCCAATTGGGATTACACTGGACGAAAGTAGAATATCTAAGGGATATTTTTCAATTTTCTTTAATGTGAATTATCACAAGAAATAATATGTATTAAGCTAAATAAAATAGTGCGAAAGGTAAAGGTATTAAGTATTTATTAACTATTATTCTCCGTTCTATAATTGTTATTATTGTTCAACTGACCAAGGACATTCCAATTGGGATTACACTGACCGAAAGGAGAATTTCCTATTACCAATTTGTATATTTTAATTATAAAAATTATGAAAGGAATATATTTTAAGCTTAAATTCTTAAGAACGGTAAAAGCTAGAGTTTCTTTACTACTATATTTCCTTTCTAAAATTATTATTACACTGGTCGAAGGGAACATTTCTTACAGTTATCTTGTATATAAATGATCAAAGCAATTTATTTTAAATAATATAAATATTATTGTTCCACTGGATATTCCAATTGAGCTTGCACTGGCAGAAAGCAAATTTTATTACAGTATTCTTTAATGTAATCTAACAATAAAATATACATTTCTAAGGAAAGGAAAATGTTTGAGCAAAGTAAAGGTTTTAAGGGGGTTTCACATAGAATTACTACGTTTTATAATTATTACTGTTTTTCTTTTACTGGTCAATACAAAATCGAATTTAATATAATGTATTTTGAAATAATTTATTAATGGAATATACAATATTTTAAAGGCACAAAAAGGATTGAGAAAGATAAAGGTTATAAAGAATTGTATTTTGTTTTGTTTTTGGTAGTATTTCCAAATTAAAAAGAAGCCAAAGCCTAGTATCTTAGGTAATGATCAGCAGCTTGAAAGTAACTAAAATATCCAAACTACTTGGCTTTGCTTTCTCTCAGTGTACCGAAGCAGAACCAAAGAGCTTTTGTGGCCGCCCAGATTCCCCTCATTCATTGTCTAAGAGAATGGATGATGTCGGGGCCTCGACGATATCGAATTAATTTCCCAATTCTGGCCGGCGAACGCTCGGAAAGTCATCAGGACGACGAGGCTCTGCCACATTTATAATCCTTACCTCACTCACTCACCCCGATGGGACAAACATCTGGCGATGATTTCAAATTCCATTTCTATTCGGAGCTGCTGATTACGAGGAGCCGGATATTGGGAGCTTGCCAGGATGAGGGGATTACAGCACAACCACCGCCCCACCGCCCACATAAAAAAACTAAGGTTTACTTTTCTTTGGTTTTTCATATAATACTTTCGCTTTTCATTTTATTAGTTTTTCGCATTCTTCGATTTCATGTCCTGCCGGGAAAACAATGCCTTCTCCTCCCTCAACTGCTGCTATGCTTAGTAATTCTTGCATTTATAGTTACATATATATAGAATTTGTATAATTTATATATATATATATTTATATATATATATAGTTCTGACCTTGCAAGATTTGGTTTTTGGTTTTTGTTTTTCGTATGGCAACACAATAGTAACTTACAGTCGTAGCAATGTGTTTCCGAGTTGGGGTT
Source organism: Drosophila tsacasi (assembly GCA_018904565.1). NCBI lineage: Eukaryota > Metazoa > Arthropoda > Insecta > Diptera > Drosophilidae > Drosophila > Drosophila tsacasi. Next base: position 10,147 of record JAEIHY010008640.1, on the reverse strand, counting down.
CCCCCTTAGCTTTTTATACAAATAGTTAATGCTCTCTACACGCACATATAGTATATATATCCGAGTGTATCTGTGTACTTGGGGGCTAGCTATAGCTGTAGTCGGAGCTGGTAGGATAGTAGTTAGTTAGTTAGCAGCTAGTTAGTGGCTGGCCCGAAGAAATAATTGCACAAGGTGTCGCTCGACAGCTGCGAATGTGGGAATTGAACGGATCCGATATATGTTAGCTATAGGGTATATAATATATGTTCGTGTATATATCGTACAAACTCAGGTGGTGCTAACCGCTAGATGCTATTCAGTAACTTAGGTTCTACATTAGCCATAATACTTGTCTTTACAGCACTCGTCACTCGTCTCTCGCCACTCGCCACAAAAAAAAAAAATACATTATATAGTTTACTCGTTACTTCGAATTTGATTTTCTCGGCTAATTAATTAGTTGGGTTTGTTTAGTTAACTCTAATGCTTGCATTCTACAGTTAGATTACGTTTTTTAGCCCTTTCCTTTAGCTGGTGTATACTCCATGACTGGTGACTAGATATAGGTGTTTATATAGATGTCAGCGGTGCCCATTCTACTCGCTGTTCTTTGGCCGTGACTGTAGTTTGCAGACTGCAGACTGCAGACTGCAGACTGCAGACTGTAGACTGTGTGACTGGGCACCCCTGTTACAAGAGGAGTGTGAGTGCTATATATATATATTCATCGTGTATATATAGGTTCCTATATGGTGTACCGACTTTTTTCAACTTCCTGGCTGCATTGCTGTTCTATTACATAGTATATATAGGGGGATGTATATATGTGTGTATATATGCTTTATATAGATACCTTTACCTTCTTGTGTATATTTATATGAATATTTATTTTCTGTTAATTTCTGTTGCCATTTGTTTATGTTTTTCGTCTCCATTTTCGTTTTGTTAGTTATTGTCCACCCATCCAGTTTACGGAAATTCTCTCATTTCACTTTGTTTTTTTGTTTTTTTTTTTTTTGTTATTTTTTGTTGTTATATAGTATATATTTTTTTTTGCCTTCTCTTTGCGTTTTTTGGTTGGTGTCGCAACAAAGGATTCGTGAATGCAAATCAAAAGTAATTATGAGTATATGGAATGCATTGAATTGGAAATATTTAAATGAGCTCTCAGATTAAATCTAAGCCTTTAAACCGAACAGACTTCCTGAGCCCGGTCTGGACTATTTATTTAACGCACTTAAATTCACGCATTTAATGCTCACAAAACCGAAGACACAACGGAATTTTATTGAATTCTCATTGAATTAATTGAAACAATTTGCTGGCCTTTTTACGCAACATTTTCGGCTACTATTTTGGTATTTTTGTTGAAATGCTGTTGTTGAATTTAACATTTTGCGTTTAGCATGGAATTTACTCGATTGTTATTTATATTTTGCCGCATATTCTCTCTTTCCTAATTTTTGCCTCGCTATTCGTTATTTTTGTTGCTTTTGCTGTTTTATTAATAACAATGAAAAATAAATAATATAATTTGCTGCTGTAGGAGGAAAACCAGTCCTGAGTTCGTGTTGTAAACATGAATATAAAAATTGGATGCGACATAAAAAATGCAAAAGCAAATGCAAATGCAGCCTCTCGGTTGTTGTTGTTGTTATTATTGTTGGTGTGTATTTTTGTAACAATTTTTGCAACCTCCTTTATTGCAGTTGTTGTCGCCATTATTATAGTTGTAATTGCCGCAGCATTATTTACCACACATAATAATAATAATAATGATAATAATAATAATAATGACAATAATAATAGTAGCAATAGCAGTAATTGCTTTTCGCTGGCCGCCTCGTCGTCGATGTCCAGTCGTCAACGTATCAGGAGTCCCGTGTCGGGCGACCATCGATTCGCCCTGTAGTACATATCCTTGTACATCGAGGGGCACGCATATTGATTCTGTCAATATTTTTGGGGATAATTGAGTAAACAATGAGAATAATTGAGACACTTGAGATATTTATCAAGGGCGGCAATTAAGGGGGGAAACTTGAAAATAAACCAAACAAAAACAACAATTGCTTCCAGGTTTCTGGTTTCTGAGGCGATTAATTGCCAATAATTTGAAAGTAATAAGAAATAAAGTAATACATTTAATAATAAATGCTTAATTTATCGCTTAAACTCACCTTGTTGCGCTTAAAATCTATGTTCGTTCTTACGGTTCTATGATGTAAATTTTGCACGGGTCGCGCATTATTACCTAGTGGAGCTTTTGGTGTACTCTCGGAGCCTTGCATCAGTCGTCGGAGTTGGTACAACTGTAAAAGGATAAGAGATAATGGCTAAATTAAATGGCAAAGGCTAAAACCTTGTCAGCAACAGCTTAACGAGTGACCAAAAGCATGTCAACGGCCACAACAGTGTCAGGTTAAATAGTCAACTAGCTGCCACTTAATTTATTGCTAAATTCTTTGGTCAATTTGGCATTTAAAGTGTTAAATTAAATATACAAAAAAATTCAATTCGAATTAAATAACTGAAATTAAATTAGTTTTTTTATGTTTTTTTTATTATATTTACTTTAATATATTTTTGGAAAACTGATTAACTCCACTCCCTCCTTCTCTCTGTCTCTGTCTCTTTCTCCCTCTATTGCTCTCCCTCTCTCTGTCTCTATCCCTCTGTTTTCCCTCTCTCTTTCTCTCTCTGACTCTTTCTTTTTCTCTCACTGCCTCAGTCTCTCTTGCTCTCGATCTCTCTCAATCTCTCCCTATCTTTCTCTCTCTGTCTCTGGCTTTCTGAATCATTCTTTCTCGCTCTCTCTGTCTCTCTATTTCGCTCTCTCTCTCTCTATGTAGCTCTCTGTTATTCTTATTTATATTCTAATTCATTTTATTATTCTCAAGTGGTTTTAACTCGCGAATAAATATATGCATTTGGACATGTATCATCATTATTTATTTTGCAATCCTAAATTGCACTTATATATTATTTGCACATATTCCTTAAGCTACTATATCCTTGTTTCTTCCAAAACTCCCTTACAATTCTTGAACTACAAATAAAATTAACATCCCAAATTGTTCACTTGTTTTCTCTCCATTCACTATAATTTTTTCCAATTTGTTTGTATTTATTAAAATATAGCAAGTTTTTATAGTATTTACCGACCATCCTTTTTAACCACTAAATATTTCCCAACTAGCTCATTGAGTTTATAAAAAATCACTCTGTCAATCGTTTACTTGTTTGCACGCCAGTCTGTGTATTTTTTGAGCCATTTTTTGCCGTTTCTATTTTATTGTTGACTCATTTACTCGGCACTGGCACTGTGCAGTCTCTGGACTCTGCCCTTTGACCCCGCGCCGCATGGCCATTACACATGTTTGATATGCATTTATGCAAATTGATTAAACTAACCAAATATTGTTTTTTAATTATGCACAGAGCGGAATATTGACCGCATTTCCACCGCGATCTGACCAATGCCCAAATTGATGAGCAATTTTATAATTGCATTTATGCGATTTCATTGTACTTCCAATCAGCGACCAATAAAAAGGCGAGAATGGTGGATAGTACGAAAAAACCAAAAGAGAAAAAAAACACAAATGAAAATAAAAATATAAATATAAATAAAAATAAAAAGAAAAATAAAAATCGAATTGAATCGAATATAAATAAACCAGCAACTACAAGCCGCTCTAATTGCAGTTGAAAAACACACACGAAATGCATTTAATTATTTGCGGTTCGATGTAAGTTGGGAAGGATTTTGTTTGCGAACTCGGACTCACCTCCTGTTTGGTGATATAGATGGGCTTATTAACTATGATCCAGACGGTGCTCTCCCAGCAGCCCGGATGCGTCGTGGAGCCCTCGTAGGTGATGTAGTGATCCGTGTTTGGCAGCAGCGACCTCACGGATATGTGCCGGATGGGCGTGGAGAAGCCTGCAATGGAGGGACCGGGGGGAAGTCCCAAGACGGTGAGTGCATAAAACATGGCCAAATGCAAAGTTCAAGGTGCAAAAGGGGACGGGGGTGTGACGGTTAGCTCGTAGTTTGTGCTATTTATGCGCATATCGTACAAAAAATATGAAAACACGTCTGCCCCCGGGCAGAGTCTAATGAATAATTCAAAACCACCGCTAGCTACTAGGGAAACCCAAAGGTGACCGCCGTTGCCAGTGCTGACAAAGGATCTAGTTGAAAATACGAGAAATTGACAATTTAAGGACTGTGTTCTAAATGCCCAATTTTGGGATTTGTAATAATGTCTTATGGCATAATGAGAAATATCTAATAAAAAATATATTAACATTTTAAAACATAACTTAGACTTGTATAAATGTTAATATACAGTATGTGGGGTTTTATTTAATTAATGAATTATAAATAATATTTTGGTTTTAAAAACAAGTACAAATTTATTTGTTGGCCTTGTTCTCTTTCTCCTGTATTATCCGTCAGACGGCTCTCTCGTTTTCCTTACTCGTCATATGACTCTCTCGTTTTCCTTACTCAACAAGCTGCTCTCTCATTATCCTTACTCGTCATACTGCTCTCTCGCTTTCTTTACTCGTCATTCTACTCCCTCGTTTTCCTTACTCAACAAGCTGCTCCCACAATATCCTTACTCGTCATACTGCTCTCTCGCTTTCTTTACTCGTCATTCGACTCTCTCGTTTTCCTTGCTCAACAAGCTTCTCTCTCATTATCCTTACTCGTCATACTGCTCTCTCGTTTTCCTTACTCTTCATACGGTTTACTCGTTGCCCTTACTCATCACGCGGCTCTCTCAATATTTTTACTTGTCATACTGCTCTCTCATTATCCTTACTCGTAATACTGTTCTCTCGTGGTCCTTACTCGTCATACGGCTCTTTTAATGCTTACTCGCTCATCTCAGTGATTGTTGTCTAGGCTACTTTTTGTATGCTGGCACTTTGCCAGAGATTCATAAAACTCAATCAAAAATAGTTGAAAACTAAAATAATTATAAATAAATAAAATAAAAAATTCGGGAAATAAAAAGAAAAACTACAGAGAGTCAGCACTGCTGACACCACTTGAACGTCAGCGCTCGGCTTTATTCATACAAATCATTTTGCCAGCCGGAAATGAAGCAACTCGCGGGTCCTTCTTGGCCCGAAGTCAAAGTCGAAGACTCGGAGACGTACTTTTGGTCGGGAGGAAGTTTTAGTTCTGCTCTCAATCAGCTGATTGAAAGGCAGTACCATAAGGATAACGGGGAAATAAATGCTAGCCAATGGGGGGAGCACTATCAGTTTTTTGAGTATACAAAAAATATCCTAAGAAATGCGAAGGAATTTTTTTAACCAGTAAATCGCTGTGTTTTATCTACAGTTTGTTAAATCTTTAGTCCATATTTTTAGCAGCTCTACGCAGAAAAAAAAACAATTATGAAAATGTTAAAATAAAATGAGAATAATAATAGTTCGTTAAAACAATAACTTTAATAGTTGCGGTTTGTTGTTTTTTTAAATTTAGAATTATTTTTTTTTTAATTTGACTTTTAATATTAATTTTCTTATTTTTATTTTTTTAACTTTTTTCCCCCTGTGTAGCTGTTTTTGTTGGTGCGGAACGGGCGGAGAAGATGGGTGGCTTGGCATATTTCTCGGTTTCTGTCGGTCGGGCTACTTTGGCTTTTCACAAATTAAGGCTGGGTCCTGGCTCGGACGGGGCTCCCATAAAGTTGTACGACCTGTAAAAAGGCTATTAAACTGGCCAGGAAAATGCCAACGAGACGTGCAGTGGAATTGGCCAGCGGGTTGGACTTGGCTTGGACTGGGTTTGGGGGAATTATTAAGTGTCGGTTTAGTGTAATTCGAGGTTTCATTTTCGTCACTTTGTGCCGGGGCAGTCTCAATTTCTGAGCTCCCTTCAGCTCCCCGCTGCCTGCTGACTGATCCTTGAGCCGCTTTTTATGGCTGGCCAGGACATAATTATGGAGCGACTGCAGCTGCGGTTGCTGCTGCAATGACATCATAAAAAAGGGCAGCGAAAAAGAAAAACCAAACCCAAAGTAAAGGCAACTTGCAAGGGTTCGGTTCGGTGTATTAACATTGCAACATTTCCGGTAGCATTTTGCGTAGACGGAAATGAAGGCGGTCATCCTTTGGTGGGTAGTCGGGGGTGTGGTAGATTGAAAAATATATAAGACAAGGACCCACCTCTGTACAACACCTTGTTGAAGGTGCTCGTGATGATGCGCAGCTCCGGATTGGGCGTTTCGCCAATTTGCACCATCAGCGAGAGGCCCACGATGCCCTGGGACTTGTGCTGCGCCTCGGACATGTTGTGGTATAGCTCCTTGTTGAACCCGTAGATTTGGATCTGCCGAAAGGATGCCCCAATATGTAGCTTATAAATATTATTTATATCAGCCATTCATTCGTATACACACCTCGCCCGGGAAGCTATAGCCCTGGATGTAGTGCTCCGATCCGCGGACATTCTCCGTCCCGTAGTGGATGTAGATCTCCTCGAACTGGTAGCGATAGGCCAGCGGTCCGCCCGATATGTTCACATGCTGCTTGGTGTCCTTGTCAACGCGGAAGACCAGCGACTGTCCCGTGTTGTGCAGTGTTCCCGATACCTAAAAAGGAGGAGGCGGGTCGGGTGACGGTGGCGTATGCGTTATTTTTAGCAGTATATAACGTATACGCACCTTGTGCTTGTCTATATGCAGGGGTCGAAGGTAGGGATCGAAGAGCAGCTTGTCCGGCACCACGTCAATGGGCGACTGCCGGCGCCCTTTGTTGCACATATTCCACTGGGGATTGATGAGGCCCCAGAAGCTTGGTCCTGCCACAAAACAAGCAAGGAAAAAAATTAAGAGAAGGAAGCATAAGGAGAGGAGCATGAGTACGGTGGTGGCAAGGTTTTTAAGACTTTATACTCGTAATACTCGTTATTACATACTTAATATTCAGAATCTATTACTTAAGTTATAGTTCAACTCTAGAAGTAAGATAACTATTTTATGTAAGAGTGTCTTAAATGAACTTAATATCTGTTCAAAGATAAATTCCTCCTTAAAGCTAGAAAATATATTTAAAATCACATTGGAATATTTAGAAAACTCAAAGATAGATAAATAAGCATTTTCCGCACTCCTAAAGAACAAAACGCGAATGAAAAATGCACTGTTAGGGTAAAAGGTATATGAAAACTCTACATCACTGACTGCACTATGCCATATGCATACATTTATTGGCCCCTCTCGGTTTCCCATTTCCCATTTTTCCTCCCAACCCAACCCAGCCAGTTCTGTCAATCGACCAAATGGAAAACGTGTCTTCGTCTCTTGGCCCAATGCAAACAGAAACAGAAACAGGAGCAGAAATAGGAGCAGAAACAGGAGCAGGAGCAGGAACAGGAGCAGGGATAGAAACTGCAGCGACATCGATGACAATTCCAAATGCCAAATGAAATTTCATAAGCTTCAACCCTCTCGGAAACCCCCCTTAAATGGCAATTAAATGCCCCGTAGGGGGAGTACCCGATGTCCCTCACTTGGTTGCGTTTTTCAAGCTCTACGCCAAAAGTGATGTGACGGGCTACAAACTGTCGAAAGTTTTCAAAACAACGCTCGGCTATATTTCGGGGGAAAACACAGGGAAACGCGCGATTGTACAAAAACAAAAAAAAATAGAAACAAAAAATGAATGAGAAGAGGAAGCTGTGTATGTGTGTGCGGAGGGCATTGGAGGGGAATTAGGTCTTTGTGCCTTATACAAAATTTAATAGTTTTCCATATGCTGCTGGCACGCAAATAAATGCAGCCCAAGAATAGGTATAGTGACTAACGAAATACTCTTCTTGGGGCTTAAATATAAATGAATAAAAGCGTATGTATTTTCTTGAAGGAAATACATATGTATTTTAGAAAAGAAATGCAAGAAGGAAAAATATATTTAATAGAAAAACAGTACCACAACTTACGGTTTGCATGGTAATAAGAATGTTTTCATTTTGTAAAGCTTGATAGTTCTAATTAAAAATATGAAAAAGAGGTATGTTTAATTTATACAAAAAATAACTCTTGAGCTTCCTTAAAATTTCTCTAGCAGCTAAGGATACTTCACTTAGCTAAAGGCACCGAACCTATGGCGATTCATTGACCAGTTGCCAGGATGCGAATTCCGTTTTCTGCATTTTGGTTTCGATGACCGAGGTCTCTGTGTGTGTGTGTTTGTGATGATGACACGCGACACAGAGGCAATAAATGCCAAACTTTAAAAAGAGAGCTCCTGTGCCCACCCTCAAACCACCCACAGAACCACCCATGAAACCACCCACACATCACCCCATTTTCAGCCTCCTTCAATTGTCGCGCTTGTGGCCACTCTTTTTGTTGTACTCGCATTTCGAATAACAATCGAAATATGGAAAAGTATCGATTTGTTAAGAATTCTATCGAATATCGGGTTTTGTCTGAGAACACGATAGATTCTAGGACTAATGAGCCGACATATTATATATATATAATATATAGTTATGTATGTAGCCCAAGAGTTAATATTAAATGTAAAATAAAAAAAAAATTAGTATACAAGTACCGGTTGCATATCCAAAATATCGATTTAATATCAATACCAATTATTTATTACTTTATCCGGAAACCTAAAGGTTTAATCAACAATTCTTAGATTAAAGAAACATTAAAGTATAATATCAAATATTACCCATTAGGAATTGATTAATAGTTATATACGATTACATTCCTAAAATATCAACTTAAAATCGATTTAAATTAATTTTTTTCTTTGTATATTTTCCGTAACGTATTTTTATAGTTAGCAAATTTATGATAAAACAAACATTTTAATATAACTCAAATAATACGAATTTTTCAGCAATTTAAATTATGATATATTACGATAACCTTCTTGAAATATCGATTTTATATCGTTACACATAAACTACTAAAAAAAACTTTTAAATCTAAAGGTTTTATATGAAAACGGGATTTGTTGTTTATATCGATTTAAACTTTACGAAGTTATTATATGCAATATTTCCTTATTTCCGATATTTACATGAAGATATTTCGGTTATTCGAATGTACATCTCCAGCCTGCATTCATTTGTTGCAGCCAATGTTGCTTGTTTCTGTTTTTTTTGCCCCCTTTGTCTGGCATTGCATAAATAAAAGTGCAACGCTGGTCAACGTCTGGGGTTAAGGGGTTGAGCTGTTGCGGGTTAAAGGGGCGCCAGGGCCGGCAATGCAGACAGTGACAAGCAACAATTACAACGGCAACAACATCCTACAATCCAAAAACCATCAGATATGTCCTGTGTTCGTTGTTTGTCGCCCTGCCTGCCTGCCGTCTGCCTCCCCTCGGCGTTTATTCGTTTGTTTGTTTGTCCTGTCTGCGTTTTTGTTGGCGAACGATTTGAAATGTAATTAAATCAGCCGCAGGAGGCAGGGGCTACAACATATTTCAAAGCCTAACCAATTTATTCATAGGGGATATTAAGCGAAAGGAAATTAATTAAAACGAAGTTCGGGTATAAATCTAGGGAATACTTAATACTTAAAGTAAGGGGATTAGTTTCGGAGCTTTATTTTTTAATAAATATATCCACAGAAAAATGTAGACAAAAATAATAACATTGTCATAATTTTATGGTAGGTACTATCTTTAGTACTGACAGATTTTGGCTTTTTAACACTTACCGGAAATGCCGTCGTACGTCCACCACTCCTCCCAGCTGGACAGGACCTCTGAAAAGATATGAAAAATAAGGCATGAAAACACTGGGAGGAAAAGTGTGAAGCACTGGAGTGCCAAGCAGCTTAAAGTCTAGACAAACTGAGCCCCTGCCGAATTGCACTCCAAGGATGCGCATTCCCAGATCTCCTTGCATATGCGGAGGCAGAGGCAGAGGCAGAGTGGAAGATGGAAATGGAGTGGGAATCTCATCTCATATCCCGCTGGCAGCCAAATCTCGGTTTTTCAATGCGCATAATTCGCTGCCAATGTAAACAGCGCATGAAATCAACTAATGTAAGACTTGCCCCCGATTTTTATCTAGTAACCAGCCAACCACCCATCCACCCATCTGTACCCACCCCTTCCGCTCCAACATTCACATTTTCCCTGGCCCAGACTGAGAGTCACCGGCGGAGTCAGACAA
>JAEIHY010008636.1:0-11801 GCA_018904565.1 Drosophila tsacasi | reverse complement strand
CATAGAACACATTTTTTTGTATGAGATGCCCTCTCTATATAACTTTATACTCTTTGATTTAAGCCAAGATGGCAAATGGAAATCCATTGAGCAAGCTCATTAGTCAGTGTAGATGTTATATTTTAACTTATAAGTAATGTCCTTTATTTTCCTATAAAACCTGATAAGTCGGGCTCAATGCTATTTCAAAACACAATTTATCCTTCAAGCTTGTCAAGTTTACTAACATTAATAATACAATCATAATATAAAATAAATATTATAATGATAATACTAAAACAAAATATCTATATAAAATCCCATCCAAGTCTTGGAATAACAAAAGACTGCGGCAACGAACTTGACTGTGAAGAGAACACCGCATCGCCGCGGTAGCACTATGATATTGTCCATAGAACAGAACAAAAGAGTTGGGCAATCCAAACGAACGAAAAACCTTTTCCATCCGCATCGAAGCTATGTGTGTGTTTTGCAATCGCCATCGAATGTGGAGAGGAAAACTGCATCACACTGCAAGAAGTGCGGAGAGCTCCGTCAGTCGCGATCAAAATTCAAATATTTTCTAGGCACACATGTGCCTAGCAAAGCGAATATCACCGAGAAAACGGAACGATCTGTGACCAAACCGGTTGCTGTTGGCTCAGCCAGGTCTGCAGCCATTATTGATGACACCTTCGACATTTAGCCGGGCCTCAAGAGACGGAGGCAGAGACAGAGGCAGAGTTAGAGACGGATGAAACAACAGCAAAATCAAAACGAAAACCTTAAGATGATGACTAAGTTGAGCTTGAGCAAATGGTAAAAGTCAAACAGGGTACATAATTTTTGGTGAACTTTTTGTGCTGCCGGTTTTCGATTTTGGTGATTGGAAATGCTGCTGGTGCGCCGCCGCGGCATGCCGGTTTGTTTGCCTTTTAGAGCCGCCGTTTAAGTTTTCCATTTCCATTTCGTACTGGCCATCTATCTTCACACGAGCTCATGATTTTCCACCGAAGCCAAGGCGGCACTTTCACTTGCGCACTTGTCTGGGGAGCATTTTCAGTGTTTCTTTCGTTGCCAATTTTTCTTTTGTTTCTACTTTTTCTGTGTTTTTGTGCTCACTATATTGGCCGAACAAATCGATGAGGGGAGGAGCGGCTCGAACACGTTTCCAGTTTTTGTGCCTGCCCAACTAATGACCAAATATTATTTTACTTTGATTTCTTTTGGCCTGAAGGTCAATTGCATTTTGCTTTTCCCCTTTTTTTACAAATTGAGTTAGTTTTTCGGTGTCAGTCGGCTGAGGGAAGTAGAGTTGTAGTTGTTGAGGAGAAACTGGGACAGTGAACGAGGATCAAATGCTTGCAGTGATGAAGACAGAGAGAGAAAGAGCTCAAATGAAATGGAGAACCGCGCAGACGCCGATGTATTTATCTAATTTGATGGTCTTCAATTGAGATCAGTTAGAGAAACATTTAACTTGTGGACAGCAATCTAGCCGAGCAGATCAATCTGGGATAGACAGTCTAATGAATAATAAACACAGCTTGGGTTTCTTTTAACTTAATTGAGACTTTTACTAGAGACAACAACAAATTGATCAATTCAGTGATCAGAGAGATAGGCTTTAACTCGTAATAAATTAGCAAAAAATATCTGAATTAATTTGAAAGAGTTTGTAGAAGATGTTCTATTAAATAAAACTGAATTTGGAAATATTTTTCTTTGGATGTTACAAATTTTATATAAAACTCACAAAAATGTTTACTTTTATTCTTGACTCGCATGCCAGAACTCCTTTAGAAGCGGCTTCTTTGTACCCCCCACCAGACTCACTCTCATTGGACCTAAGCTTTCCATAATCCAATCAAGCCAACCGTTATGAGTCTCACTTCGCCAGAGGAAAAGAGAGGATCTTTCAATACAGAAACCAGATTTGTATGTAAATTTATGTTCTTTCTGGCTTCGTGATTTCTGTTCCCCCCCTTCCACCTTCCATTGATCTTTGGGCTCAACATAAAAATTTGTGTTTAATTTCGATGGTCAGGTAGCCGAAGCCGCAGGGAGCAGCGGAGCTCGAGGAGATCGGGCTCAGAGGGAAAACCAGCTGGGGCAGCTGGCCGATCGGTGGAGAGACCCAATGAACTAGTTTCGGGCTTGTGGCATGTAAGTGTGTATTTTTTTTTTTTTTGTTTTCGAACGCTTTGGTATTTGGGTTACTTGAATTGTTTGTGGCCAAAGTTGCGGCTAAGGCAATGAGGCCTTAATGTGGGTCCTATTGGTCGGGGAAATAAAAGGGCTTAATGAGCTATGAAGGCTGCACATGTGATTCATCCCTCAATGTAAAGGCAAGAAATATCATATACAAATTAGCGTATAATTTTCGGTGTTTGAATATAAGGTTAATCCTAAATCCTAACTAACTATGTGTAAATGGTATATTTCAGTTGTATTCACTTTATGATAACGAAAACATTTTATAGGCCGTACTAATTGCCTGTGCAGTTTAAGTTATATATTTATAAATAGGATTACAGGTTATATATTTATATTCAGATCAATGCAGATTTTAAAGGCCATCACTCAATCGATGTTGAGCTTATTATTATTAAATAGTAAGGAAAGATGTTTCCAAACTTGTTTGGTTTTCCCATCGTACATGCCTTTTTCTGAAATCGTTTCCCTCGCACAAGTCAAGTTAAATAGCTCTTTTCACCGGGGCTTGTATTTGTATTTATCTTTTTCGGGTAACTTGCAACCGGCTACTTGCAACAGCGGCAGCGCCAACAACATTCATTTGTTTTCATGTACGGCCAGAGCCGACGAAAGCTGGGCACAAAATGGTCAAGTGGCTTCCACCGGCCAACACTTTCACAAGCAGAAAACGCAAAGAAGCGCGGCGGGGCGTCGAAGTGGGTGGGTGCCGCGAGGGCAATTAATATTTAATTCGTAAATAGACAAGGAAAAGTTTTGTTTTCAAGATTTGGTAACTGAAAACAAACGACTTGGTCGAGCGAAGAAGTCGAAATGCCAAGAAACGCAATCCGACGCCACGCCTCAGCTCAAACACACAACACACACAGATCCACCCACAAACACTCTGGAAATGCCGAAATGAAGTCAGCGGTTCGGCTTGAAACAACAAAATCTGGTTATAAACAATGCCAACAACAACAAGAACCACAAGGGAAAATGATGGCACACCCGTGATTTCTTGAAGTGCTATCATTCAAAACAATGAAGAGTAGAGATTATATCACCAAAAGCAGGCCGACGAGAGACTTCTCTACCAGAAGGTATGCATTTTTTAGTTAATTTAAGCTATATTCTTATTGAATGTAAATGATTTTTATTATAAAACAAGTAAAAATTATATAAACTGTATGCTCTTCATAATAAATTTTTTAAAATATGATTATCTGTATATTTTGTAACTCATTTTTCCATGTCCATAAATCACAAGCCTCTGCCCAAGAGTATCACTATCATACCAATCCCCAGTATCGGTTTCCCAATTTTTTGTTTTCTTTGAAAACTTTTGAAGATGCTGACTGCGTGACTCGAAGATCTGCAGATGCGAAAGACGCCAAGACGCGAAGCCGTCAAGAATGCAGCCCAAAAAGGCAAGAGCGAGCGGCCCAAAACAGGTTAACTGAAATATGCACACCGGAGTCAAGAGTCAGACGGTCTACCCCAGAGATGTGCCTTTTGTGTGTATATGCGGTGTGAAGCAGTCATGTGAATTATATTTTCAGTCTGAGATTCGGCAGCTTCGAAATATAGATAATCTTGAAAGTGAATGGGTCTTGGGAGAGTTTTTTTTTTTTTGCCAACTAGAAGCCTGATAAGCTGCCATCAAATCAGAGAGACTCTCTTCACTGAGCTTACATTTATTTTTCTCTGTCCGAGCAATTGTCGACAATGACAGCGTAAAATGTTTTTTGTTTTGCTTGGCTTTTCCCCAGCGATCGAGCTCTACTTTTCCGTACACAATTCTCACAATTAAAAATATAAGCACCAAACAGAAAACGCACGCAAACATGGCGAGGCGGGGAGAAAAGATTGGGAGATCGGGTGTTGGAGAGAGGTGAACAAATAAAGAAAATTTGTGGCAATTGTAACTAATCGACGGGCAATGGCAGATGGCGCCGTGAAAGCGCCCACCTAGGATAGGAAAACTTATGAAATTGTCAACTGCTTTTCAACGTGATTAAGCTGCTTTTTTTTGCCGCGGAGAAATGGAGAGCGCAGAGATGACCATTAAATCGCTTTTAGAATGAGTCGTGCTTTTGTGGCCACTTTCACTGCCACTGAGACGGAAGTTGAGAATTTCCGAACAGCAAAATTGAAATTCAAAATTTACGGAAACTTTCGTTACCGGGAAAAAAGTTGTTGATTAGAAAATGATCGGCCCAACCGAATTGTTATAATTATTTAATGATTTGATGAGCGCCAGACACGCACTGAAGATCCATTTTGCGCCATAATAAGCCACTGGGATGTCGGTGAAAATCTGAGAAGCCAGGACGGATTAGCTCATTAAGGATCTTCTCTAAGATCGATGCAGACAGACACACCCTGGCATTCCTCTCTTCTAATGGCAAACTGACACTTGATATAAGACAGGAGATTTATCATGGCAGTTAACCGAATTCCACCCTTGAGAACGGATTCCCAAAACTGATTTCTCGCACTTTAAGTACAGGTATGAAAATGGAATGATTTTAAGTCCCTTACCTGGGTGTGATTGTTGTGAATTGATTTCTAGGCATGTTGTTATTTTGTCTTTTTTTATGGTGTGTTCCTATGCCTCTTCTACCTGTTAATTCAAAGCCTTGAAAAAAGGTCAAAGAATTCTTTGCCATGTGCTCTCATAGCCCAACTAATAGATTTCTTTGTGGTGTTTCTTTTAAGGTTTGATTCCTGTGAAATGGGGGATTAGATCATCGAACTGCAAACGAAACCTAATGCCATTGTTATTGGTTAAGGCAAGAAAAGTTTTCAACGCTGGCTTACAATTTCCTTAAAAGTTAATTTCTTTTATATAAGAGTCAAAAACCACTGAAAGAGAAATTGTACAGGCAATTCTGGCCAAATTGCAATTTAACGCAACTAAAAAACACAGACAAATCAAAAGACTTAGGCAACGAACTTGGCTTCTCTATAGAAAAATATTTGTAAAAGGTACTTAACGGCTAGCTTTCCACATTTATCCGCAACTTCCGTTTGGCAGCTCCGAGGTAAATACCAATATACAAATTATGACTAAGCCGCAGCGCGACTTGGGGCATAAAGCACGCGCTAAAACAAGTTTTACTTGATTCGATACGTTTTTAGCAGCGATATGGAAATTACTTAAGTAGAACTCATCTCTTTCGAGATTCCTTAATCATGGCACAAATTTCCATAAAGAAACGGGTTTATTTGTGTTTGCCAAATAGCTTTGCTTTGCCAAAAAAAATCATACACAAAACTGAACCACAGAGGAGAGCAAATAAAGTTTTTGTGCGCTGTTTAAAGATCCAACGAGTGGGATTTTTGTGACGGGCTTGTACGTCATTTGTTCTGCTTTTCACTTTAAGTTGACTTGGCTTGAGTGAAATTTTTTACTACTTCTACGGCGTTTCGGTTTCTGTTATTAAGCAACAAAAACAACAATAAGAACAACAACAACAGCAGCGCTCAGAGTGCGTCTTGAAATTGAGGTTAACTGTTTGGTAGCTCTCGCTTTTCGCCTCTCCGAGGGATTTGAAGGGGGAACGGCTGTGGGGCTGAGGGCCCGCTCGACTTGGCCTTTATTGAATGAATGTGACAACAAAGGCGAGTCAGACACGGCCGACAGACAATCGAAGCTCTTTTTGGGGTTTCGTCTAATAGAAAGTAAAAGAAATTGTTCTTATTGTCGCTGTGTTGTGGCCGCGTGTGCCACTTTTTATGGATTAATGACAACATATGTATATATGTGTATATTGATTGTTTTATATATTGCGCACAGCATAACCACTCTCGGAGCAATCAGAGGAATCAATCAATTATTTTAACACAATTAAAGCGAAGTTTAATTGCAAATTGTTGGATAAAACGAAAGCATGCCATTGTTTATGGACGTATACATATGTATATAATCGAATATTTGCGCAATGGCCGAGTCGAAATGAGGCGTGGCCTGAAATTGGTTTTTACTTCATTATTGTTTTATTGATGGATAGTAGCTAGGGCCGTGTAATGATGTCAGCTTCAAAGCCGAAGAATGTAGTCATCAGTGTTTACTCATCAGTATTCCAGTCTCCCGATAGTTCCCTCTTATTTCCGATTCCCTTCAAGCTCCCAATTCTTTTACTCTTCCACTCTTATAGAGCTCGTTCGCAGCCCTTTCAATATGCAACTCACCTCTCATAAATGCAGCAGTAGGTATAAATTTAACCACAATATGGGTTCGTTATGTATCGTTCGCGAATATTTAGTATTCCAATTTATGTGGCATGTCAGCTGGTTATCCTTGAGGTCAACAAAGGCGACTACAACGACGGTCTCTCTCTCCCTTTCCCGGCAGCGGCGGTGTCAGCTCTTTTTCTTTATGGCAACTTTTGTTTTTTTCGTTCACTATTTATGTATATATATTGGTATATATATAGTTTTTAATGGGCAAGGCCAGTGTTGCACTGCTGGGAGGTATATTCAAGTTGATTAAAGATTAAGCTAAACGAAATTAAAGCGCGTCACATAAACGTAATTTATGATCACTGTGGATAGTCAAACTATATCTATAGTTTCTCTAATGGGGTTTGGTCTGTTTAATTATGCATGCCATGGCGGAGAACCGAAAGAAGTCAAACCGAGAATTCTCGTCACCAGTCTGAGCACGTCTTCGGAATGCGTTGGGAACCTTCTTATGTTTCGAGGTAACCAAAATCTTCGAAGAAATACTTATGCTAATTAAGTGAAAACCGAGCAAGGAAAGGCCTCTAAGAATTCCAATTTCGTATTTCTGCTCGCCATGATTTGAAAAAATAAACAAATGACTTAAGACACAAACTTGTTCTTCTAAGCTGAACTAAACAACTGACTTGAGCAACAAATTGTTTGAAGAGAGTTACCTAACCGAAACTGACTGCACTTAGGCTGCAGCTCTAATTATTTTTTGGCAACAGCTTGTGCTTATTTCTGACAGCGCCATTTCTCTTAGCCATATAGTTGTGCAAAGCACTTGCTGCCCAGTTGTGGCTTCTTTTTACCGCATGTGTGTGTGTGTGTTTTATTTAGGCCCGGTTAATGGGAGCGTAAATGCGCAGCTGGCATGTGAAGTGAGTACGGTGGAGTGTGTTACCCCTGTGGAGGGTACTACTACCATTCCCCGAGGGTACTACACCATACGTGTCTTGGCGGCCGTCTAATGTCAGTTAACAAAAGTAAAGTGCAAAAGGCACAGACAAGTTAATGGACTGGTAAAAACCGGGCAGCTTACAATACGAAGAAGCACAAGAAAATGGCTAAAAGAAATTATACTAGAAGTTCAACTAACTTGGTTGGATAAAAACAACACGGAATCATTATAGCGGCAAGAGTTGCTCTATTTAAAATTAACTTCCTAGGTGTAGAAGGGTTTATTAGATTGTTTTGGCATCAAGATTTATTTTCTTATTTTCTTTTTATACAAGTTTTTGACTAAATTAATGATTTTCGTAAATGTTTGGTTGTATTAAATGTATTAAATGTAATTAACTTCCTAGGTGTAGAAAGGTTTATAAGATTGTTTTGGCATCAAGATTTATTTTCTCATTTTCTTTTTATACAAGTTTTTGACTAAATGAATGATTTTCGTAAATGTTTTGTTGTATTGAATGTATTTTTGTTGCGTGTTAAATGTTTATAATTCTCCTTTGATACTAGTTTGTGGCACTATTTTATTTGCATTCGTTTAGTAAAGGTTTCCTTGAGATTGGCGAAGTCAAAAATGGTCCCCAATGTTCACTGTTTATGTTGCACTTTGGAAAATTTCCTTTTGTTTGCCTTGTTGCAATTCAAACACTCGATCCAAGCACGCGCCTCTATTAAAATGCACAGGAATCCTTTGCCACACAAACACACACAGAATTCAGCACAAAACAACAATTGAATAAATCCAGTTTCGGGGCCAAATACATTCACAGGCCAAGGCACCAGGGCACTGATATCTAAAGATCCGGGAGAGCGTTTACTGTACCATGCCACACGAAGGCCAGATTCAGACTGAAACTTGTTCGAGTAAATCAACGCGCCTGCACCTGAAGTCTCCGCTCACACACACACACACTTGTGCCGAGACCACAAGACACGACAGCAGAAAGGCAGCGCAAGAAGAAGGCAGAGAAGCAGAAGAGAAACATAGTAAAAGAAGGTAGAAATGTAAGACGGCGCAAGGAAAATAAAACAGCGCAACGTGCCCGTTCCTCGGATTTTCTTGCCTCCGCAGACTTCTTAACGGCTCTCGGCACTCACACACGCACACACCCAGCCAGTGATCGATACATACACTTGTTAGCAGCCGAAGTTCGCCGCAGCCTCTCAACGTCCACAACGCGCCACAGTCGAAAGCATACTGAAAAGCCGAAAGCTTGCGACTTCTTGGCATTCCGCCGATCGATCTTCGCCGCCGTTCCGCGCCGCAAAAACCCGGCTCGGAAATCTAGCCGGCGAAAAGGCAGCTTAACAGCACCGCACGAATGCTGCCTAACTCACCTTCGGCCAAGTGCATGTGTTCATGGGTTCAGTCTCCTGGGAAGGATTAGTCACAGCATCCTTGTTTTCCGAGAAATTCCTCCTAATTGAAAACAGCGATGCTGGTGATTCCTTAATCTCCATTCCGTTCAGCTACCTTATTTCGAAAATTAAGTGTCAAATAGCACTCAGTGTTAAATTTTACTAGGATATCACGTGCAGGCTAACGAAAGACTCTAGCGACGAACTTGCAATTGAAGAATACTAATAAACTTTAACTTTACATTTTTCCGTCCAATTATGAAACATGAATTTCTTAAAATTATTTTTAAAACTTTATATTGTATTACTTTGGCTAATTTTCGGGACTTAAAAAATATTTTCCAGCAATTGGAGGACCTTAATTTAATTAATAGTGACACGAGTTTCCTGAAAATTAATAAATGACTATAAAATATTTTTAAAATATTCACTGTTGAAACCCTGACATTTTAAATGATAACATTTTGTATTCACTTATTAATTAAAATTTAACAATTACCCCTAACCCAAAAATACTCGCAATATCGACTGGAAACCCAAAAGAGGCTATACGAAAACAGAAGAAACGAACCTGCTGAAGGGTTGCCTCATAAAATAGAGTGGACCATAAAACTAAGACTCTAACGAAGAAGACGTAATCAATAGTACTTACCTGGCACCATATTTTCATTTTCAAAGTGCTTTGCCCAAGTTATTCCCAAGGCTATTCGAAATTAATATCCCTAATACTGAATATATCTTATTCTGTTTTACTTGTTTTTCGGAACGGTTCATATTTTACGTAACGATCACTTTTCCGATTTATTTGTGTCTCGGGAATTCCACCTAATTGTGCTGGGCATGTGCCTCCGTTAGTAGGATTTACCCAAATATCCTCAATTCTCGATAACTAAGACCCTAACAACCCTCAATATGTGCGAAATGGCAAACGGAAGCAGTATTTATATATTAGAGGCGCACAAAGGACTTAGGCAACGAACCTGCTAAAAGGTGGTCATAAAGGTACTCATAAAACTCGCTTTGCTTAACATACTATACCCTTAACAGTTATTTACTTTCCAGCTTGTAAGCTGCTCTAAGGTTTTCAGGATGAATATTGTCATGTAAAAATCACTTTACTCATGAGTTTTACCCTCTTAATTAGCTGATTATGTGTTAGGTATAATAATTATAAACCAATTAAATTAAATAAAACTTGGTAACTAATTATGCTTAAAATTAAGGAAATTACTACTCCAATTATAGTTCCCTATGACAGGAAAAGCCATTATCCATGTCTCAGGACCTTTCCTTCTACGCTCTGCCAGGCAGTGAAATTGATCAGCGCATAGACCACAGTGACACATTAACACATTAACTTAAGGCCAAATCGCCAGCCAGTCAAGGTGGGAAACGTAGACCATGGCAAGCCAATTGAAGAGTGGCCATCAGACGGTTGAAGAAATCTAACTGCTGGGACAGCAGAACGGAAGTGCCATGTAGGGTGCTCATTGAAACATTCCGACGACACGCATGCCAGATGAGGGTTCGGGTTCGACTTCGACTTCGACTTCGAGCTCAGTGTCCAAGTTCTAGGGCGTGCCTGCCCAATTTTGGTCAGAGAAAGTCTTGACATTACCCTCAAAATAAGTTGTGTATTTAAATTATGAAAAACGCTACAGCTGAAGCCCCTATCCAAGATGCCGTTCGAATACAAGGAGCTGACAAAAATACAAAAGATGGATAAGAGAGTATATACTCGAGTGATACTCACTATCATTTCTGGCATTTTGTTGGGCGGCTATGTTGGCAAGAAAATGGCAAACTTCCTCGAAGTATGCGATCTCTTCACGCCCGATATCGTTGAAAATGATGACTAGAACACAGCATGGCACAGATTTATCAAGAGTATTTGGAGCAAGCTAGCCTCATCCTGTCCGATATATGTATGCTAATGTGCCGGTGCCAAACAAGCCAAACGCGATGCTAGGAAAAAGAGCCGCCCAGACCGGTAATTCAACAAAGTCAGCATACAAATTATGAATTGGATCTTAATTATGGAACTAACTTTAAAATTATCGAGTTCATCTTAAGAGGGATACCTTTTTTCATTCAAAATATACATATAATGTTTATGAGATCTGTAAAATTAATTTGCAGAAATTGCTTAGTGATAATCGAAGGCATTATTTATAAAAATCACATTAGCTCATGAGTATTCTGCCTACCCAGTTTCCATTTTATTAGCAAATTAAAGAGGCAACAACTGGGTAAAGGAATACAAGCATACCATTTTCATCTTTTAATTATGACACAATTACAGCGAAATTGTTTCAGTTCATGTAGAGCATGAAGGGTGATTTGAATTGCAGATGAGCTTGGCTCTTTCACAGATTTGATCATCGCCTTCAATCGAATCTAGAATATATATATTTGCTGCTCTGGATGTGGGTTAGGCACTCATTGGGAGCGAACACGCATTACAAAACAAGAGGCCAACACGCTTCAATATTTATCCGAACACCACGTACCTTCTCCGCTTGAAAACCCATCCCAGTCGCTTATTATCTCTTAACTAGCTGCCAATTTTTCTGAACAAAAGTGCCCGCAGATTCCTATTTAATTTTGCAATAAATGGAAAAATTGGTAAACTTGCATGAAAAGTAATTCGTCCACAAAGCTATTAAACTGGATTCTACATATTTCGGTTTATGCTTACATAATTTAAATTAGCCCACCAGTATTTCCCGCCTAAAAGTATACCTTCTTGTTTCTGTTTTGTAACAACTCTGTTTTGAGTTGATCCGAGGAAACCCATCTTTAAATATGGGACATTCTTTTACAAATCGTACACCTCTTTTTTCGTCACAATTCGGATTCATGTCAAAATTTTTTTTTAAGTTAAGAAAGCAAAATTAAGAAACGTATATCGGTGTTTGGTTGAAACAATTTTTTTTCACATAAATATGATTATTTAAAATATTAAAATTTTCGTTGATTCTTTAACATGTTACATGTATGTATAATTCATTACAAAAAGATACACAAAAAATTATAACAATACGATTATTAGAACCAAAGATAATGAATTATACATACATGTA
>JAEIHY010008635.1:0-23790 GCA_018904565.1 Drosophila tsacasi | reverse complement strand
CAAAATTTTCCGATCGTTCCTATGGCAGCTATATGATATAGTCGTCCGATCCGGCCCGTTGCCACATATATAGTAGTGAGAACATATAGAAGACTATCTGCAAAGTTTCAGTCAGATAGCTTCAAAACTGACTAGTTTGCGTAGAAACGGACGGACTAGTTTGCGTAGAAACATGGCTAGATCGACTCGGCTGTTGATGCTGATCAAGAATATATATACATACTTTATAGGGTCGGAAATGTCTCCTTCACTGCTTTACAAACTTCTGACTAAAATTATAATACCCTGCAAGGGTATAAAAATGGTTACCCTTCAGTTCTGACCCTTCTTTTTGTTACCATTGCCCTGCTTGGCGGTCGAGCCTGTAAAGGCGGTATAGATAAGTCTAAGCCTCCTTTGTAGTCTAGTGTGAATAGAATACGTTATCCTCCCTTTCCCACCACGGCAGCCGTGGCATAATTCTTGGATAACCTTTACCAAAACCCATACTCATCTCTTTGTCGTGGAGAAAGCGACCACGAATTTTGACTACGGTACTGCATGTGAGCCAGATCGATAAGACCGCATAGATTACCCTGGTTTAAGGCAGATATTTGCGATATTACTCATCACACTGCGGAACTTTCACTGATCCTTCCAAATCTTCATTACAAAATTTAAATTATTTCGCCCCCTGAAATGCCACGCCTACTTTTTGAAGTGCTCGAGCACGTGGCGTTGCCAGAGTTTTCGGTCTTAATAGAAATAGAACGAATTCTATCGATAGTGTAACCAGTTTATAATATAACATTTATCCCCGTTCGCGTTTCGGTCACACTAAAAACACAAGAAGAAGCCAAACACGCCGAAATTTTATTAATTCCATAATTCCAATAAACCAGAAAAAACCTTAACCAAAAAAGCCATGGATGATGGGGACTTCGACAACGATGAGTTAGTAAAGCCAGAATATCAATAGAATTGAGTAGAAGTACTTAATTGTTTTCGTTTTACAGTGTTGGTGGCGACGATTTCGATGATGTCGACGAGGATGTGGACGAGGACATTAACCCGGAGGAAGAGGTGGATAACATTGAAATAATTGCACCCGGCGGAGTAGGAGGGGGAGGGGTTCCGAAGTCCAAGCGAATAACCACCAAGTACATGACGAAATACGAACGTGCCAGAGTTCTGGGCACCCGAGCCCTCCAAATCGCAATGTGTGCACCCATCATGGTCGAGCTGGACGGTGAGACGGACCCGCTGCAAATCGCCATGAAGGAGCTGAAGCAGAAGAAGATCCCCATTATTATACGTCGCTACCTGCCGGACCACTCCTACGAGGATTGGAGCATAGACGAGCTGATCATGGTGGACAACTAGCTAGTACACAACTTAACTACACCTAACAAAATATACAGATTAAGATTAAGGCTGCGTAAGCACCAAACATGATGGTCTTTTATTTGATCCTTTTCCCAGGGGAACTTGCTAAACGGTATTAGTAAACCGAAAATCCAGGAGATACAAAGTCCCGAATCCCCAATATAGATTAGCCAGTAGACAATTTTATTCCACGTAACAAAACATACAAATTAAGACTAAGGCAAAGAGGCGAGCTGCCATTTAGAGCCAAGCCTAAGCAATGGCTGTTTGATCTTTAGCTCCAAGCGTATCCTTCGCCGCTTTGGTAACAAACTCGCTCTAGAAGACCGACGGCATGCTGGCCAGTGCGGCAGATGGATCCCACGACATGTGGCAGCAGGCCGCATTCGGAGAGATTCTGCTCGCCAAAGACCTGTCCGGCGGCATCCTCTACTTCACCCTCCGATTGGGGCGTCTCTGGGCTCTCGAGCAACTTCTGGGTGGCTTTGCTGAAGGCCAACGTGTTGATGCTGCTAGCCAGCGTTGAGCTAAACATTTGACGCGTCTCGCAGAGCAACTCCGCCACACTGGGCAGGAATGTGGGTAGGATCAGACCCTTGATGTCCACACTGAAGTAGTCGACGCCATCGAGGCGGACCTTCTTGGACCGCGGCACCAAGTGCTGCATGGTGGCCTTGGGAAAGGCCACTGGCGAGAGTAGAGTGGGTGGCACTCCGGCCAGGCGACCCACTGTACTGATGGCACTCTTGGCATTCAGAAGGTAGCTGAAGAATCCTTGGCACTCGACACCATCGATGAGGAGAAGTGAGTTATCGCTAAAATCTTCGCGCATCTCGGCAGCCTGCTGTTTCCTTGCATGCGAGGACTGGATGCGACGTAACTCTCTCTCGTCTACGCCCAAACTCTCCAGCCAGTCCTCGTCTTCGTCCTCATCTTCCTCGGCAGGTGCCGGAGCATCCTCACCAGTCTCTTGGGGCAAAGAGCTGCTGGTGCTCTCCTCGGTGAAGCTGTTATCCTGAGCGCTTCCGGTTGCTTCACTCTTCAGTGGCATGGTGAACTCAATGCCCTCTTGTCTCAAGGCTTGACGCATTCCGCGCGTGGAGGGCGTGACCAAAGCATGACTCTCTGCTCGACCGCCCACTCCTGCAGCTCGGAATAGGACGGTAAATGTATTGGCACACAGGTAGAAGTAGGGACACTGACGAGCACGCAAAAGCTGGAACAGTCCCCGAAAGCTGTAGTCCCACTCCTCGGCCAGAGCCTTGCGCTCCCGTTCGCCAACCATCACGCCCACGTTTTCCTTGGCGGTGCGCGGAAAGAGCGTTAGCCAGGGCAGATGAGGGTGCTGCCAGTAGTACGTGCACTGATTGAACCGCGTGGCATCCGAAATGTCCAACGTGCTCTCCGTCCGCTGTGGATCCATGCAGCGCACGAAGCTAGTGAGGCCGCTTGCCAGTTGGGAAGTCTTTAGCTGAATGGAGGGCAGCTCTGCGGGACAGAAAAAGCGAGCTCGCGTCTTCAGGCACCAGTCCACGGGAAGATGAGCAGTATGCTTCTGCCGGGCAGCCAAATCGGCATCCTCTTCATCCTCTGCACTGGCTTGGGGCTGCTGGAAAAGCTTGGCAAATGCTTGTGGGTCATATTTCTGAAGCACGAACTTCGCAGGCGGA
Source organism: Drosophila tsacasi (assembly GCA_018904565.1). Lineage (NCBI taxonomy): Eukaryota > Metazoa > Arthropoda > Insecta > Diptera > Drosophilidae > Drosophila > Drosophila tsacasi. Next base: position 20,755 of record JAEIHY010008635.1, on the reverse strand, counting down.
GGACGTGTTGGAGTTTCCCGCACAAAGCAGGAGGAGGCGGTGACCTCGGGCTCGCTCTCCGACACACCCAGATCAACTCGTAGCTTCTTGGCGCCATCTGTGGACCTGCATGGACATGTGGTGGTTGATTGATTCCCAGGCAGAGAGCTTACTCACTTGGCAAAGGGATTCTTTCGCTTTTGGGCCAGCTTGGCCTCTAGTAGTTTGCTCTTGTCAGTCTCATCCAGCTGAAGATCGGGTCGCTTGTTGTTGTTGTTGTTGCTAACACGAGCAGCTAACTTATTTTTCTTTTGTTTAAGCCGCTGGAGCTTTATAAACTGCAAAAAGTAACAATACAAAAAACGTTAGTTGCAGGTGAGTGTTGTTCTGAGACTGCACTCACATCATCGGGACGGGTCCACTTGGAGGAAAGACTTGCTTCGCTAGACATGCTGAATACTACAATTGACCGATTGGTACTTAAGAATCTATGGACACTTTTATGCAAAACCAAAATATTTAACAATTGTTTTTGCGGATTTATAACAGCTGGAATGGCGCGCATTAGAGCTAGCACAAAAACCGATATATCGACGGTGCAACAATCGGCGGTTTGCAATAGCATCAGCGAGTCGAGGTATTTGGTAGAAAAGAAGACGGACACACTGCGTAAATTAAACCACAAAAAATATTAACGTTGCCAAAATTTACTTTAAAATCAATTAAAATCCTCTATATAAACTGCACGAGTGCGCCTTACAAAGTTGATCTGTGTCTGGCCACTGTGGTAGTTATCCCAGCCGCCAACCAACCATTTGTCCTTGCGTCAATTCAAGCAAAAGAAGGCAGAGCCAAGAAATAAGTTTAGTAAACAATGGACATCACTAAAGTTTGCCGCGTTTGCGCAAATCATATCAAGGACCAGACCCGCCAACGTAACCTATTCAAGTATTTGCGCGGCAAGCTACATTCCCAACTAAAACTGATTACTGGAGTGGAGGTAGTAACAACGTTTTACAAGCCCAGATTAGTTAATTCCTTGTTTTTTCAGCTGACTGCCACTGAAGGACTTCCCGAGTTTCTATGTCGCCGTTGCATGTCCGAACTGGAATTGGCTGTCAAGTTCCGAGAGCGGTGCATCTTCTCGCAAAAGTATTTGCTGGACCTTAAGATGAAATCGGGACAACCTCACTTCACCCAAATAGCTTCTTCAGCGCTCCACGAGCAGCTGATTGACGCCAACCAGCTGGGTGCTGCAGACAGTGAGGAGTTTGTAGTCTTTGACAAAGCTGAGGAGGACGAAGATCCCGAGGCTTTGGTAATGGCAGCTGCGGAGCAGGCCGAGATTCAGGAGAAGCAGCGGGAGAGGGCTTCAAAGCGACGTAAGAACTTCTTTATCTGCAATGAGTGCGGGCGGGTCTTCAACGACGAGTACCAGTACAACGAGCATTTGGAAATGCATATTAAGCAGATCTTAACGTGCCCCGAGTGTAATGAGGTCTTTACGAGAAAAACAACGCTAAAGGAGCACCGGGCTCGACATCGCCAGTTTGCATGTTCCACCTGCAACGAGGTTTTCATCGCCCTAGGAGACAAGTTGCGGCACGAAAAGTCAGTGGTTTAATAATCTCTTTCGGGTTGATTTATCTCATCTTTAAATTAATTATTATACAGAGCTCATCAGAACGAACGACCCTATCCTTGTCTTGAATGCGGAATGTGCTTTCCCAGCGTCCTAGACTTGCAGGCCCACAGTGCCACTCACCCTGATGAAAGACGGAAGTTCAGGTGAGATCATACATTGCACAGACACTTTATTTCTTTTACAATGTTGCTTCTTATGATCAGATGTGAGATCTGCGACAAAAATTTTCAGAGTCGCAAGGACGTTCTAACGCATTCGAAGACGGTAAACCACAAGCTAAAGAGTAAACACATGCAGGATGAAATGGACCTTATCTCTGACAGCTAAAATTATAGCTTAGATATGTATATCTATATTCTCAATTATCGTTACATTCACATACTATTGTTACATTTATGTTAAATATGCCTCGATTTTTCTAATAAATCCTAGACCTACTAGATTTCATATTTCTCGTAGAAATGACTTCTACAATCATGTGTCTTGCTATCTACTACTATTTCTTTAAATCATCAAATTACCAATACCAATACGAACTACTAATAACCCCCTGTATATATTACATCCCTATTTATGTCACTTTAATTTTAAGAAATCCTTTATTATTGCATTGAAGAAACAAAGTGAAGTAATGTATGTTATCTATTTTTATTATTAAAATTTGTTTTCAACCACTATATATAAAAATATATTAAAATATCTGTATATATATGGGACATCTCGTTTAATATCAATACAGTGTTGATATCTGCTTGTATTTTCTGTCATTTCCACTTCTAGATTCTTTCACCACCTGGCCTTGCGTTTACTTATAGCTTTCTTCATTCAGATTTCGTATAACCAGCAGATCCTTTGCTTATGGTAGATTATTCGTTTTTGTGTTCTTAACTTATTCTGATGATTCTTTTAAATTTATTTTTTCTTTTTTGTTTGATATATTATTTAGTTTTTTTATATATTATTTTTTTAAATCTAATTGCTATTCTAATGTGTTGATACTGCCATTAATTAGGTAGATTTGCACTTTTTAATTTTTTCTTTTCGTGTTCGGCTCCGTGGATGACTACTTTTTTATTTGAAGGAACGCCCCCGGGTACTTCATTGAGTTTAACATACATCCTTTCCATATTAAAAAAATAGCTCTATAACTATAAAGCAGAATCGGCAGAATTGCAGAATCGATAAATATATCATTACTCTTTAAGATAAAAATGTTTGAGGCATGTTGGGGACATCTTAGGGCCCTAATCTAATCTAATCTAATCGTTGGTCTTAAAAGGACTTTCCCAACATGAAAGAGCTTTCGCGCACGGCGCACGCGTCATTTTGGCACCTTATCGTTATAAACTGCCTTATAAAGAGAGCGCTTTGGTTGCATTTCTGTATATTCCGCGTATTCAACTGGTAGCCACCACATCGGGCGGAGAGCTCTACGTCATACAGTTATACACACCGCCAAGCGTTTTTGAAACAGCTGCTGTTAGAAAAAATCAATAATATCTGCACACTCCTACGTGGACGGTATAAATCAGTCGAAAAAGCGCAATATGTTGGCCCGTTTGCAGAGTAAGTGGCAGGAAATGTAGGTGAAATGTGTTTTTAGATGTTTAAGCAACCCATTTCCAGGTGCACCCTGGCTGGTTGGAGTGTTCCTGCTTCTCTCAAGTGGTTGCCAGGGGCAGTCGTACGGCTCCAAGGATATTTTGGCCGACGTTCTGCTGACGGATCTGCTGAATCGCATGGATAACGACATGCAGGTGGGCTACTATGACGTAGACAATGATGGAGTTCGAGCACCCAAGGATAACGTGGACCTCGTCTCCCGTTCGGAATACGCCAGCTTGTGTGACGGGGGCAGCGACTGTATCATGCCATCGGGCGCTGGTTCGAGTCCTTCCCTGCGGGATCACGAGTTTCTGCAGCACAGCTCTCTGTGGGGACATCAATTCATCTCCGGCGGTATGGGGGAGGGTCCGAACAGGTACCCCAACATCGTTAAGAACGATGCTGGTCTGCCGGCCTACTGCAATCCTCCCAATCCTTGCCCCGAGGGCTACGATGTGGAGACCCAGGGAGGCAGTTGCATCGCGGACTTTGATAATACGGCCACCTTTAGTCGGGAGTTTCAGGCGGCCCAAGATTGCACCTGCGACAATGAGCACATGTTCGACTGTTCGGATCAAGACAGTGCCGATGCCGGATCGGACAAGGGCGATTTGAACTCTGCCGTAGAGCAGTACATCCTGCAGATGGGCCAAGAGAACAGCCTGAACAACGTAAACAGTCTGGTGAAGAAGGCTGGCTACCCGGCAATGCCCGATCCGCGCATGGACGCCGCCATCATGAATCCGTTCCTGCAGGGCGATCGACTGCCCATCGCCGCCAAGAAGGGCAACCTGCTCTTCCACTAAGCTAGCTCAGAGTAAACTCTAGGCCACATATACGACCATTATCTACATCGTTAACCGCATGGGTGTCTACTGCTATTACTTATCATAGTTCGTTATTAATGTTGTCCCGCCACCCCAAAGTCTAGCGATGTTTCTTACCTCCCCCCAGCAAATAAAGTTATTCATATTAACCCAGGGCTCTAAGCCAAACACAAATATCGGAGTTTTAATTTATTTTTGTATCAAAAGTTGTACAAGATATGATTTTTTAAAAAAGAACTATCGTCGTTATGTGGAATATGTTTATAAATAGGCCACCTCACTGCTGCACTTTCGAATCAGCTTCGCGTTGAGTATTTTGTGTCAGCATGCACTGGTCGTGTGTCCGGCTGGATCCACACGGGAATTGACTTAAACATAACCTAACAAGTGATATAGTATAGTACATAGTATGAATGTTGATGCCACCGTGGGCACGCACTCGGCCCACGCACATGCACACATCGGCACAGGCAGTGTGATTAGCTAAGCATAATGTTCGTTGTGTCGACAGGCTCCAGCAATGTCCTGAATCTCTCTCGCGTCCCTATAAATATGTACAACACAATCTCCTCCTGACTACAACTCTAGGTTTGGGCTTAGTCTTACGTTTAGGCAGTATATGGAAAGAGGCGGAATTTGTTAACAAAATGTCTAGCTCTAGCTTAGCACTACGTCTAGGATGTGCCTTCTTCTTCGCAGAACAGGCGTCGCTCACAAGCGTCCCGTGTTGTTGCCCCCGCTAGTGTTCTGGCCCCACGACACCTGTGGATGAGGGTGTGGATGAGGATTCCGGGTGGTCAGCCTTAGGGAGTTGCCGTCGCCGTCCTCGTCGATCACGTGCTCGTAGCCCTGATTGATGGTGCCGCCTCCATTGGAGCCATAAATTTGCTGCAATTCAGTATAAACGATGTAAAAATATGATATCGTTTTAAATAAATTGACTAGACTACCTCGGCAGGACCCCCATTCACATTGAACACATCTTTAATGCTGATGCCGGCATTTGAAACGCGACCACTTCTCTGGTTCGGCGGTAGAGCTCCGTTATTGTTGATCTGTGGGAAATTTAAAAAGTGATGTAGTCTTTCTTTACTCTTCTTCCCTGCAATTCCTGTTTTTACCGGCGCCCCAGTGGTAATTCCGTACTCGTTCTTCGCCCCAAGTGTCTGCATGGCGGACTTCCTTCTCTCCGCCATCACAGAATTTTTGCGCACTTCCAGCGCCCTAATGGTCTCTGCACGCATGGTAAGGCGCCGGGTGAGAATGGGCGTGGCCGGATTGTTCTCTGCATCCGCGGTGAGCTTCAGGAATCGCTTTTTGAAGGCCACGTCCAAGGTGCCGATTTGGCGACGAGGCTGGCGAGCCTTTTCCAGATTTTGGATGGTCTTTCGCCGAGCTATGCGATCTGGTCCGGATCCCGAATCGTTGTCGTAGTCCCCATCGATGCCCTGTAGTCTCTGCAAGTTCTTTACGATCTCCACAGCATGCTAGAAGAGTCAAGAAGGGGAAGATTCCACTTTTGTCCACTTAAATTGATGGCGGTACCGACCTTATCTATTAGTTGATCCTGTGTAAGGTCCTCGGATTTCTTTTTGCAGAAGTTCAGTTCAGTGGATGCCAGGATATGGGAGATGGTTCCGAAGCGATGGAACAGCATGGCCGTGAACTGAATGACCAAGATCAGGGCGAAAAAGAACACGAACACCAGACCAATGGGCTCCAGCTGCAGATATTCCTTGGATATGTGGACCTATGCAAAAATCGAATGGATTAGTGGGAGCCCGCGGGAATTCGAGGTCGGGTTAGTGACATTTGACGTTTTGCTTTTGGGGTCGGATAATGGCTGATCTCAGCACCAATTGTCGGTGATTGTGGCATGTTGAGGTTGAGGAGTGATACCATTCGGGAGGTTGGTTATATGTCGGGTTTGTTTATATATTTATTGGGACACACTGATACTGTGTTGATGTTGGAGGACCAATGAACATGCTTCCCATGATTCTGGGCAGTATTCAGAAGGGAAGATATATATTTATGGCTGGCAGTTAACCGTGTTTCTTGGGGGCAACTGTTAGAACCGCTTAAATGTCGAGATGTTGTTCTGTTGTTTTTACATGATGTTTTCATATGATATAGCCTGAACCAATAGGATGGGGCTCAATAAACGGGTAACAGTAACAGTAACAGAGAACACAGAACATCATTAGCTGAGTTGGTGATGTGATATGTTGAACGGGTAGTAAACATTAAGAGTTTAGAGTGAAACAGAGAGGAGAGGCAGGAAGTTAGGACCCTTCCAGAGGTTTGGGGTAAGACAACAAACACTGAGAGCACAGTTGTACATAGTAGTAGTAATTGGAACATCGTAATTAGCTTGATTTATAAACCTCAGATGTCTCTTCGATATAGGTAATGTTCGTTTTGACGCCCAACGGCCAAACGATGTGCAATTTATCCTTGTTCAGTTGCAACAAGAATACAATCAGCACGAACAAGGCGTTGGCCATGAAAAACGCAAACACCGACTTGTTTCGCAGCTCAATCAGATCGGAGGCAATGCGGGCCTTCGTGTCATGGTTCGGATCGTGGATGCCAAAGAAAGAAATAAACCAAGAGTTGTGTTAGTTCGCTCGGCCAACTTGGCAATTACCTCCTGTGTGGACTCGTCGTAGGTGATGTTCGTCCGCACTCCGAACGGCCACTTCACGTGGATGTTGTCCTTGTTCAGCTGCAGCAGGAACACGATCAACACGAACAGCGCGTTGATCATAAAGAAGGCGAACACCGATGAGTCGCGCAGCTCCTTCAAATCTTTCGCTATGCGGGCCTACAAGAGTGTTATCCGATTTCGCGGCGATTTGGGGTTAGGATAGGTTATGGGTGAAATCCCGAGAAAATATACACTGCGAGTTCAGAGGCTGGCTTCGGAACGCCGAAGGGATTGATGTTAGACCATACTAAATTACAAATTCAATGCTTGATCTAATTTTAAAACTGGTATTTAACTCATTGTCTTAAAGTTCCATAACTTGATCTCGTTTGAATCAGCTTGGTGATTGACATTTACTTCTCAAAAGCTCAGTTTAACGTCTCTTTAAGCTCACTTTTATGGAACATTAAACTAAAAAAAAATACGAGGAATATTATTCCGGTTTTGGAACCTTGAATTAAAGGCATTTTAAACTTTCCTTTCAGTTCTTTGGAATTTAGACATTGAAGCTACAAAATTAAGTTTGGTTGTTCCCATCTATTATTAGAGATTATATTCAATGAATTGAAAAAACATCGGACATCGGAAAGTAGAGAGTTCTTGTCTATAAAAAAGTAAGCTCTCAGATGGACTTACTAATATTTTACATTAAATTCAAGCACAAGTAACAAAAACCAATTCAACAAACATCCTAAACACATAATTCGCATCTCACCTGCTCCACAGGATCATTGTCGATAGGATAGAGGTACTGGTCAATGAGGTCCTTCCAGAACTGGATCTCCGTGCTGGACAAGAAGTCCACCTCGCCCTTGCGCACATCCGGATCCTCGATCCAATACGGATTGGTAAGGAAGTCACGCTCCTGCTTCGGCTCCGCTGAGGTATCCGAATCCGATACGTCCGTCTCGTCGCCCGACTTCTCCGCCACCGAAGTGAGTAAATGATGATCCTTTGAGCCACTGGAGGTGGTTCTCCGCCGTCCATGGCGCGAGGCATGATGCCCGTGGGGATCCACTGCACTCTCGATGGTGTCCATCCGCTGCTTGATTGTGTCCAAAGACTCGGCAATGGTGGTCAGCTGCTGCTTCTCGTCGGAGGTTTTGCCGTGGGTGCAGAAAATGCAGCGGAATAGGCCGGCGAGTGAGAATTCCACAGAGCCCTCCTCGTCGCCATTGTCGCCAATTCCGCTCTGCAGGAAGCTGAGCATGCTCTTCTGCTTGACGCGCTTCTTCGCCTCCTCGGCGGCCTTCTTCTCCGCCTCTAGTTCCTTCTTTGTCTTCTTGGCTACCACCTCGCGAGTGCCCCATGATACGACGTTCAGGTTGATAATCGAGTACAGGATGAGCAGCAGGTACATGGACGGGATTGACAGTAGGTAAATCAGGCCGCATGTTATGCACCAGAACTCTTGCGGATGCAAACATGCGGCTATGAAGAATGACCCCACCATTGATATCAGGAAAATGGCCGAGGGAGAGCCGATTCCGTCCTCGCCCAACTGCAGAGCCGTACCCACTATCACGGCCATCATAATTAGGGCGTAGGCCGTGGACAGGACTTGGGCCACGAACAGTTGGATGTTTGACTTGCAGGTGAAGCATATAAACATGAAGGCCAGGATGGGCACGATGTTGTAGTGAAAAGACGTCCAATTGTCAATGCGGAAAGCAGCCACGAAGGCACCCACCAACATGAGGAAGATGGTTCCCGGGCCCAGGATAGTACCGCCCATCAACATCATCTGGTAGAAGATGTACAGCAGGGAAATGTTGTCGTTTATCTTGATCGTACGCTTCGCATCTGCCAGGAGATCCATGATGTTGGCTATGGTCGAGGGCACCCATCTCCTCCGCTGATTGTAGAACTCATTGAAGCCCTCGGGACAGTGGGTATATGCATCGCTGGCGGCCGAGTACTCCACGCGATAGCCCCTCTGGAGGAGCAGCGTGCAGAGCCAACGGTCCTCGCCCTGATCGTACTGCACGTAGTGACGCGCCTCATCCGATCGGGTGGTGTACTTCTTCATCACGTTGTCGTCCATTAGTGCCTTACCTCTGAACAAGGAGAAGCATCCAGGCGAACAGAGCACACATCCGATCATGTGCTCCGTGGCCTTCTGCAGCCAATGACCAATGGCGTACTCGAACAACTGGTACCACACCATGGGACCCGAGCCCACCGGATGGATGCGTCCGCAGGCGGCGCCCAGGTTCTTGTTCTTCTTCATCAGATCCACCAGAAGCGTCACAGCATTCGGCTTGAAGTCAATATCTCCATCCAGAGTCAGGAGGTAGGTGTTCTCTGCTATCGCGTCCTTGCGGTCGACCGAAATGGGCAGCTCCATAAGCCGATGACCGAGCAGGTAGTACATGTACATCACCTGCGACCAGCGCTTCCTGTGACGAATGCGATCCTTGTCCTTCAAATGAGTGATGAACTTGGTCTTGCCGGGAAGGGTCCACACCAGCCGACCGCCGTAGGGAGTGGGATACTTCTTAGGCGGCCGCAGCCTGATCGTGGTCTGGTGGATCTCGGAAGCGGCCTCGTCCATGGTGGCTATCAGGAGCTTGACGAACCGATTGCACTGGATATCGTCATCGCTGTGGTCGGAAATTTCGAAGGCGTCGTCGAAGAAGATGTGAGCTGCAAATAAAAATGTTGGTTATTCACTTTCAGCTGAATCATGTGGGGTGCTCACTTTCAAACTCATAGTAGTCCGGATCAAGGACACGCAGATATTTCTGCGCCACACGACGTGCACACTGATCCTCGTCCATGCGCATGATGCTCTTCAAGAATTCAATCATCTCGTCCTTGGTCTCGTGCCACATGGTGGCGCATGAGTAGATCCTAGTGATATTGTCAGAGGACTTAATGGAGGGCTTGTTGGGAGCAGAGGAGCGATCTGTGTGGACTGAGATGGTCTCGTAGTATTCATCGCCCTTTTCCTTCTCGATCTCAGAAAGGTCCTGCAAGGGTATATTCTGCCTCAGTACATTGTTTTAGTACATAAAATATTGCTTACTCACCTCCGTTTTCACATCCGCCTGATCGTCTCTTCTCCTATTGAGGGCCATCGACTGATCGATGAGCAAGGAGGAGTACATGGGCCTCACGAACAGCTTCTCGGTGGTGGCCAGGCGCTCGCACTTGGGCGTCCAGATATGCAGGGCTATCCAGGTTTGACTCAGGAGCCACAGGATCCAGGCCCAGGCCATTTGCTCGGTCACAAAGTTGTTGAACCGGAAATTCGAGGGGCTCGTGAAGAACAGGTAGTCCGGAATGGTGTCGTGGAAGAAGCAGGGATCATCAATCCTGATGCCACAGGCGGCGATCAGGAACGAAACGGACAGGGGCACGGTTAGGCTCACTGGGAAGGCGTAACTGAATCCCTGGATAAGGATCTTGCAGGCAAATTTGCCAAAGATGTAGCACAAGTAGGAGCCAAAGATCTGAAGGAGCAGCACGTATACCACAGTGTTGTAGGAAGCGTCAACATCCACAGTGTCTATGTTCGCTGATTCCAAAGTATCGGGTAAAACCCCGCCCAGTCCCGCTGGCAGCTCGTAGACGATAATCTTGTGCGGTCCGAAGGCATCTCCGTACATGGAGAACAGGTTGCCGGGCTCCTCGCCCTGTGCCCAATAGATCAGCAGAGTGAGGGTGAAGAAGAGCAGGATCTTCCAGATCGAGAGGAATATGTGGCAGAAGTAGCGGGTGTACTTCATTTCTTCCTTGATGCGTCCAAGAGCTCGCACCAGACCCAGCGGAGACTGGGGGGACACGTAGTTCTCCCACCAGCCGCACGAGATCATCACACAGGCCACGGGGATGACCCAGAGCTCCCGGCGGTTTTCTAGCAGCGGCCAGATCACTAAGCCCGTAACCTGTGCCGCCACCGCCGCCAGATCTATGATCACCTTCACGAACCGCTTACCCTCCTTAGAGGTGCGCGACAAAAGGCCAAAGATACCAGGGATCACGCACAGGCAATTGGTCAGCATGGCGCCCTGGATCGCATCGATCTGGGGTAGGACCACGAACATAAGGAGCGCCGTTCCCACTGCGCTCAGGCTCTCCATCAACCAAACGAACAGGAAGTGCCCCGTCTTTGGCACCTTAAAGGTCTTGAAGAAACAGATACGGGCGGACCGGATCAGGGCTCCGATCTCCGGCAGGGCGTAGGCTATCAGCAGGGCCCAGATCCAGGCCACGCGCTCTTCCTCCGGCAGTCGCACCACAAAGCTTTTGTCGCGACCCTGCTCGAAATAGAAGGAATTAGATCTTGACAGATCTTTCTTCTCACTTATAAGTAAGAACCCATCTTACCAAGTCCTTATTGCAGTACTCCATCTTCTTATCCTTGCGCACTTGCGAGGTCATGAAGAGCATTGTGCCCTTAGCAATGACGCCACCGGTTAAAACTATGATAAAAGTAATCACATAAGCGAAGATCTTGAGGATTTTGATGGTTAATTCTAGGCACTCCTGGTTCGCCGTCGATCCAGTCTCGATCTTTATGGGCGGATCTCTGAACACATCCCATCCTTTAGTTTCCTGAATGGTGCGTTGGCTGAAAAATGTATAAATTATTTATCGATTACGACTATTTCTTTTATATTGAGTCGCCCTAGCAGTAATCCGATATAGATCAGCTCACAGACCAGTGATCTTTGTGCCTATCGCAATGCTGTTCGCCCGACTAGATGATCTTGACTTCCGGCATTTCCGACTCCGCCCTGCACTGAATTGAAAGTGACTGTGAAGCAATCTCGGCCGAAGCGGGCTTAATTACAGCTGTCTTGGCTGAGACAGTTCGGTTCCGGCTGCCGTTCCGCGGTAGTTAGTTAGCCATCATCTAGCCAGCTAGCGATTTGCATATATTTTTGACGAACTTTTTGGCCAAAAGAGCTGGCGCTGGGACCAAGGGTGAGTGGGTGAGAGGGTATAGACCTACCTGCCACCGTAGATGTCGTGAGTCAGCGGCGAGCTCTCGTCGTCGGTGAAGTTATTCTCATCGCTGTCGCCGTGTTCACCGGCGGTCCCTGCTCCGGCTCCGGGCCCCGGCGGGGCCATTGGGCGATGCCGCATCGCAGACATCTCCCACGGTTGGTGCTAGCGCCCAATCTTGGAGCGGAATGCAAATGTTCGGCTGCAAAAAGACGGAGGAGGGGTAAGAGTGTAATTGAGGCTGGTTCGGTGATGGTTCGATAAGCCGGTTTTAATGGACACGCAATTTATGGGCATTGAGAAGAGCTCCCAAGGACAGGCGTCCTTTGACTCCTCCCTCGGACCGGTTTAGGTTCAGGTCGAGCCTGCTTGAACCTTGAGAAGAGCTTTTTTTAGCCGTAAAAAATTACATATACATAATATTCACGAGGGGGCCTCTACAGCCAGATTTTAACGGTTACAAGTTACTCATTTCTTTCCTACATTCACGTTAATCATGCAAATAGTTTTAAGAGAAGCGAATGTAGATCTTTTTTAACAAAACACAGTGTCATGGTATTCCATTGCCACAAGTGAGTCATAAATTAGCATCTCTCGGACCATGATTTTTTCCATCAGGTTTTCACTTTCACTTGGGAAATGTTCAGCTGGGAGTTAGCTTTGAAATTGCTGAAACCACGTAAGTCGCATGCGCAACTCGAGACTTGGCTTCGGGGTGGAGAATGGACACGCCTCAGTCGTTCCACATGTGGCACGGAACTGAAACCGATGTGGCCGCCGGAGCTTCTTCTGCTTTATGGTAATTAAGTACGATTACTCGTTTGACTTGCAGTTGGAGCTGGCGTTGCAGTTGCCAGCCAGCACTGCTCGTATTGTTCTGCCAATAAGGGCCTTGTGCCAGATTCCGGTCCGAGTGCAATATTTATGATTATGAGGCGAATTGAAGATGGTATTCCGATCGGAATTTCTGCCGGGCGATGGTAGAAGTTATGGGACATTACAATAAATACATTTTCAAAGACTCCTTAAAGCAGAGACTTTGGATATTCATTCCTAATTAAAAACAAATAGACAAGAATATCAGTATTTCCTATCTGGATAGGCATCGTAATGATCCTCGTAATAAGCCTTATAAAAAATGTGTTCAAATAAAAGAAATAAACAAATATCTGTTTCAGGTTTTCTATATTGTCAATTAGACTGCCTATAGCAAGTGACAAGGTAAAGCCAAGCAATAAACCCAAACCAATCCCACTGCATTCCTAAAAGTTCTCCATATCATAGAATATGTCGGACGAAGTTGACTTCACCCCGGCACCGGTATCTTCAGTGGTCATAGCTTCATCGCTTTTGGAGGCTTGAGTCTCGTACTTGGCAATTTCCTGCAGTCTGTAGAGCTTTTCCTGTAATTTCTTGGACAGACCCGCAGGTGCTTCTATACGGTTACAGATAATGGGCTGGAATCCTCCGCTCTGTCGCTGCCTGCTGGTGCAAGCATCCGTATCCGCGGTTTTTCCTGGCACCTCACTGGATTCAGAAATTATCTCCAGCGACTTACTTCTCCGTACCTTGCAGGACTCGTCCGATGCCTTCTTTGCACTCTGCGGTGTAAGAGAGGTGTAGGGACGGAACCGGCAGTCCCTGCTAAGCTGCAACACCAGACCAGATCTCTCGGATTCGTAGTTTCGGCGCAGCGCCTCCATGTGCCGAATGAGCTGATTCTTCGCTGGCAGGAAAGACGTCCGAGAGGTTACCTTGCGCAATCGTTTGGTGATTTCCACCTCGGACATGAAGCACTTGACTACCCGTTTGATTAACGCATTAAACTGCTGATCACTAAGGGGCTGCGCATCGACCTCCACTAACCGGAATTGTGCGTTGGGCAACTGCTCCGGCCGGATATGTCCCTTAGTCAACAGCGGCGGCAGTTGGACGCCTCCACTGCTACCCAATTCGAGGCTGCTCACCTGGGTCACATTAAAGGTTTCTTTCTGTAGGCTTTGTGCCATCGTTGGGGGACCTACGGCCTTTCGCTTGGTGTTTATGACAGGCTCTGACGGAAATTGGTTGACAATAAACAAAACAGGAATTTTGATACCCTTACTGGTGTCGTTAGTTTTTTACATTACACTGATACAGAACGACTGGAAATGGAAATGGAGTAATTCCCAATGCCATCTGGGATTCAAAATGGTATATCAAAATTAGAAATACATTTTTGTTTGAGATCTCGTTTGAACATATTCCATCATTGAAGAAATATCTTGTTTGCATACAAGTATGAAATTAATCCTTGTGCCTCTGAACGAGCTGTCAAAATTTCAAAGAAATTCTGCCAAAAATCAGTAAGGAAAAGTAAGAGAAAGCATGGATCAGGGAAAAATAATATGAAGTCTAGTGAAAGCTCTCACAGTTGCATCCAACCATGCAGCTGTTTACCAGCTGACTTATCCAAAGGATGCTGTGGGTTGAATACGGCTCCCTTGTGGAGGATTCTGCGCACAAGGCGGTCATCGTGGCATAGGATGAACCACCCCAAGTGGACAGCGACTCCCACACCCCCTCCCCAGAAAGCAACGCACAATTTTAGAGCTTAATGGAGGGTAAGGGTGGCTTTTAAGCACACATTTTCAGAGGAGTGGCAGGATGCTTTCGCGTCGGCCTGCCCTTGGAGTGGGCCTGTTTCGGGCTTTATGGGGCAGGAACGAACGTGACGTTTCAACCAGACCGTGTGGCCTAAAGGATAAGGCGTCGGACTTCGAATCCGAAGATTGCAGGTTCGAGTCCTGTCACGGTCGTTCCTACTTGCATTCATGCATTTCTTTTTTGCAATGAAACTTTCCTTGGCCGTTTCACTCTTTTTCTGCTTATTTATGCCTGATTATGTCGTTAAAATTGATTTAATAACCACTTTAGCATATATTATCTTCTCGTTAAGTCATCCCCTCTCTTGTTTCTCAATGGAAACCAGTTTGGTCTTCGCCTCTTTGGCAACTCAAAATGCGAAATCAATTTGATATGGGAAATATATGCAATTGAGCAACCATCGAACAGAAGACGGCACAAAGCGATTAACTTGGCCTCTGCCATTGAATGTCCCACTGAAATCTTGACTGCTCGCGGCTCTTATAAATGTCAAATGTCCCCTAGAATGGTTCTCAAACACCAGTTGAACTTGGACTACTGCTAAATGCGCCTTAATATTTGCGTTCAAATCTTAAACTTTCAGTTGCTTCGTGAGAAATTTAGAAAACAAATACAGTAGCTTTTAAACGCCGAATTTGCTTGAAATTAATTTATTTAAAGTCTCTATATTTATCTGTTTGGTACTTGTACTTGTCTGGTTTATCAAGACTGATTTATCGGTCTTTCACGATTAAATGGTCCATTAAACAGAAACCATTTAGTTAAACATTCAGCAAAAAACTGAATATTATTTGCTAGATTACCTTATAATAGAAGGGAAATAGTTTCAGACGAACAAATACCTTAGAGGAGTACGATATAAAAGCAGGAAAATGCAAGGCCTAGACTCTAGAGTCTTCTAGGTTCCGAAAGAACCTTATAAGTCCCCGGTCAGTTGAACTCGGTTAACCCTAGCCAGCCTCAACATTGGAGTACTTTTACCCACACAAAGAACGTGTTCGCCATACCAAATATGACCTAAGCAGAAAAAAAAGTCTTCGAAAAAAAGACACAAAACAAATTAAGCATTCATGTCGACGCGTTCAATCAACGCCGAGGGGCCAGAAAGATCGAGCCCGAAAAGGATTACGACTCTGCAATTGACTCGGCGGAGGAACGTGCATATTCTTATATATATTCTATTATAGATCTCCGATAGCCAACCGGTTGGACAGGAAGGCAAACTGGAGCGGGCGGGCTGGAGGCCTTGCTGGAGCGGCATGTGGAGCCGAGCTCTTTTGTGCTGCCCACAAACAGACAATGGGGCACACAGCTGCAGGCGTTGGGCGATTTAATAATTTTTGTGTTGTAATAATCATATTAGCGCCTGGCGAGAGAAACGGAGGCAGGGGGTGGAATGGTGCCGAAGTGAACGGCTATTGGGACGGAGCATAATGGACAAAGCGCTGCACATACCAAAAGATACATAGACAAAAAATATCACAAAAAGTTGCCAGCTATCTACAAAAGTAGGAAATTATCAGATTAGTCTTTAAAGAACATTCGTAGACATATTTTTTTTTTCAAGCTGGCTTGCTTAAAACTAAGAAATGAATCCCTGATTTTATTTCAAAACCAATCAAGCTAATTTTTCGGTTAGAAAAATGCCTTCTAAGAAAAATTAGTTGGTTCAACAATTCAAGCAATTCAAATGTAGAATATTTACTTATTTACTATTTGACTATCTGAGGCAAAAGAACCCGGGCGTAATTAAAAATAAAAAAAGGACAGTGTGAAATGAAACAGTGTGACTAAAAGGGCTATTAAAAGCAGTATCGAAACTTGGATAGTAATCTGATGATAGCGAGATATATTCGACTTATCTGAGAAATTCGATTATTAAAAGAAACGTGTTTCTTAATTATTTTTGTTTATTAATTCACTGTAATTTACTTTTTGGAAATCAAAGTCCATAGCCACACAGAAGTCTTATTTAAAATATAGGCTTATTTTTCTTTCTGTGTATTTATAAACATATGTATCCTACTGATTGTTTGGGTTTAGGGGCTAAGACAGCGCCGCCAAAGAAGGCAAACAATTAAAACCTGCGCTCCACCGACCGCCAGCCAGAAAGACAGGCAGGAAAAAAGTGAAAGTCAGATACTTGTAAAATAAATGTTATAGAAATAAGTGAACACAATCTATGCGATGCCGATACAGACACAGATACAAGTTGGAGCTGCAGCAGTTGTTGCTGCTTGGACTGGCACATAAATTGATTGCTACACTTAACTTGAGCCAACTAGTCAAAACGGGAACGCGGCAATCGAACCGGCTACGCCGACCAGCTGCCGACTGAACGTTGGATTGCCGATTGCCGGACAACCAGTTTTCGGCGGACTACAGGAAAACCAATCGAACTGTGGCCAAGAAATATGCACGGATAGGAGTAAAGTCGCAGGCATTAAGTGAAAAATTGCAAGCGAACCAAGCCGGAACGAGTTGCGAGTAGTACAATGGTGACATGGCCGAGATGGGGCAAGTTTTGGCATGGCGGTCTAGGGGGAACTCGCAGACGCGGATGCGGACATCATTGGGTGTGGGTTCAATGTGCATTGGTCAGCTCACTGGGATTGGCCATTTAAGCGCTTGATTTATGCTTGCCACAGCGGAGAGCTACAATTGCTTGAAGGTTGCCTGCAATCCGATTGCAGGAATACCAGTATCATATCGAGTTGCGTGATTCATGTCCATCGATCTACGGCAATACATGTGGAGGCTGCGCCCAACACTAAGCTTGGCCGTGTTAAGTTATGAAGCTTGGAAGAGCTTGCATCATTCATCCAAATTGTACAGATATATCTACCTGTGAGATATCATGTATTGATATAGAAACCAAAATGCAATTAACACGAAACCGATAATTTATATGGATAATTTAAATTAATTAAATAATATTTTTAATGTTGACCTAAATAAAGTTAAGAACCATTTCCAAATTTATTATACACATATCAATACGGAAATCCCTCACTTGTCAGCTCCAAACAATAACCTCATTTTGCGTCCTTTTGAAATATAAAGGGGATCCATAACTCCATGCCAACTCATTTTTTTTAATTCTTCCACCTTTTTATTTAATTTTTGTTTGCCTGTAACCCGTTTTATCGTTGTGTGGTTTTGCCTGCAAATATATACATATAAACCTTTTTGGGCCGAAAGTGCAACCAAATTGGGTGACTCACAAAATCTTTTGTAAATTGGCGACGAAACCAATTAAAAGCCATTCAATTGCAGAAAATATGATTGTTTTCGAGTGTGGTTGAATAATTTAAACAATATTACGGGGGACAACCATTAATAGTTAAAATTTAATAAAACCACTTTGATAATGTGAAATGAGTCACAGCCAAGCTTAATGTTTGGTTTTTACGTAATGCGTAAGTTGAATCGGAACTGACACTTCATTTTCTGTGTTATTCCGCTTCTTCTTTGAGATCTGAGAATGATTTGTCTTTTGTTGGGGTTTTAATTTGGGCTTTTATTGATGACTGTATTCCGGTTACCGAAGGACTCATCGAACCACCGATGAGTTGTCATATTTAACGACTTAACATACATAGTAACTAAAAGCGAGGGAGCAGGTTTTTTCAAGTTATTAAGGAGATAAGGAAACTATCGAGGGTTTCTTGTTAAAGCTATATTTATTAAGAACTGACATTTAACTTGTTATGTATTGCATTTACGTTAATTTTACAGTTACAACAGTTAGGAGGCACTTGCTATATGGAGAGAAAACAAATAAATACTGACTATTTGCAGAGGTTTGTTGTTTGGCTGCCAGCCACTCAAAATTGTGAGCAAAATTTAAATGAGCGGAGCGAACAGCTGAAGAATCGAAGAGAAGCGAGGCCTCGAGACAGAGGGGTTTGGTTAAACAGCTCGGACTGAGGCTGAATCTCGCCATGGAGGCGTCTGAGCGAATCTGAGTGAAAATGCCAAGCGGATGACTGGTTGGATCGGGAAAAATGAAGATGATCCAGGTGAAAATCTTCGCTAGGTGACATTTGTCATGGGAATGATTCCCTGTGAAAGCTCCCCTAAAATAAAAAAAAACCCAACTCAACGCGTGCTAAATGCCAAAAAAAATCTTGGCTTGCGGGCTGACTTGCCTTGGGTCGCTAATTTAATTTTATAATTTATAGAACAAGTTGCTTGGTTTTTGGGTGTGTTGATATATTTCGGCGAACGGGTTTGCGCTCCGCAAACAACGCAAATTGTTTCCAGCTCCGAAATGCTAAATAGCCAGATCCGCTGCAGCTTATTCAGGGTAGTATTATGGTATAGTAAAAGCAAAAGTGTTGCCAGCGAACCAACCGAAAACCCGTTAGCAGCAGAAGTGGCTCCAAATAAAAGCAAGAAGCTGCTGCTGCCAACGAAATAGAAAGAGATCCGTCGTAACTTTCACATGCAGATGTATGGCAAGAAAATTGTACCGTTCGTTAGAGCTGACGATCGGATGACGGCGATGAAATGGCACAAAAGAAAAGGCCAACCAATCGTCGCGATTGTCTCTCACAGATAGCGAGAGTGAGAGAGTTGGCCAGGTGAATGTTGCTCCGGTTAAGCTGGCTATAAAAAGAACAGAGGAATTCCGAACCGAGACACTTTTCACTGCCTTTGCACGGGCACGGCTCTTGGCTAGCGATTCTGCATAATTTGGCCAGCTGGAAGCTTCTCTCTCCTTTTCTTATTTTCGCCTGCGTGGCCACTGATTTTCAAATTAAACTTCGTGCGAGTATTTCGTATTTGATTTCTTTTCATTAATTTTTTCTCTTTTGCTGGCTGGTGTTGGCCGTGTGTTGGTGGTAATATGGTTGTTGCTTTTGTTGCTGCACTAAACTTTTGGCTGCACACACTGGCACTCGCTTACACACACAGACACACTCACTCGCACACGCATGCGCGCACGTACCGTTTTTTAAGACGTTTCTCTCTCCGCCTCGTTTTCTTTCGCTGCTGTCCGCGGTAGCTCTTTTCGAGTTCGTTGTCTTCGCCAAACTGAATTGAAGTCTTTCGTTTTTGCCCATTGGAAGTGGCCGCTGCCAGCTCCGGCGCGACTGCGCTGTCGCTGGAAGTGAATTTTTATGAGCGCAAAAGCTTGTATTTGTTGTTTATATTTTTTACTTGGGCCGCTGCTGCCTGTTTCTTACTTGTTTCTGAAGTGGTGAGTGGTAACGGTTAACAAAGCTGGTAGCGGGTCCTCATAATAATTGCGCATTGGCTAATGCAATAATGTTTGACATCCTAAGAGTCCAAATTTGGTTTTCTTTTATAAACAATAAGAAATTCACAAAAAATAAATATATAAGTATCATAAAATTGTAATCCTTTTTTGAATTAAAGTGAAAGATAAGCCAGTTTTCTTTACTATTTATCAATTTTTTCTCATTATCGATTGATCTCTTTTCCTTCTGTTATTCACTCCTTTACACACTGCATATGTTGTGGACTTTAATTTGCATGCTTTTATTTCTTTTGTTTTTGCGACAGCTTTGGTCGAGGTCGTCTGGTTTTTGTTCGTTTTTTTTTTTCTTCAGCTGCTTTCTGTTGCCGTCTTTGGGTGCTGCTCCAATATTCCGATGGCAGAGCGGGAGAGCCTGAAGAGCGGGAGAAAAAGAGCACTGCAACTGGAAAGGTGAGAGTGGAGTAATTTGCGTTTAAAAATAAATAAGGTGGATTAACATTTCTTATTTCGTGTGTTAGTTATTATTAAGGTTTTAAATCTGTATACTAAATTAAAAAGGAAAAGTATCAGTGTCAAATAGTTAGGAAGATTATACTGCATTTGTGAGCTAAGTGCCAGCTGTAAAAAAAGGCGCCTTATTAAAACGTAATGGTAATGATAATTCTTAATAATTAATTATTGTTCCCTTTCTTTCAATTTTTCTTTAACCGCCGTTTTATGTAACCTTTTCGAATATACTTTTTGTAAATAAATTTTTTATATTCAGTATATTTTTTATGATCTTTAACTTTAATCCTAAAACAAACATTTTCAATATCGTAAAACTTAAAAATTTGTATAGTTTTTAAGCCAATTGTACATAAATTCTATTTTCTAGCCGTTGTGTTTATTCATTTGCATAAGAATACGAATTTTCAATAAGAACAATTATATTTTACATCTAGAATTAAAAATATAGATTACGTTTTGTAAACAAATATTTAAATCGGCAGCGGGTAATCGAGTAAACGATGTACTCATCATACCAGTGTGCCCGTAACCATATTTAAAAAACTACTATCGCATTTGTCAAGTCCACTGAAATCCAAACTAGAGTTATTTTCCAAACCGACTGGTCAGTGTAAAAATATCGAACGGACTGGTCAGTGTAAAAATATCGGACT